>CAUJNA010003310.1:317500-346776 GCA_963377175.1 Effrenium voratum
GTCGCGCGCGCGCGGCAACAAGGTTCGAACTCCCCAGCAGTCCTCCCGAAGCTCTCGGTCCGCCGCGCCCGCCCTGAGAAAGCTCGAGCGAAGCCCGAGCAGCTACTCGAGCGCGGCAAAGAAAAAGCGAAGGAGAAAAACGCGACAAAGCTCGCAGTCCAAGAGGCTTGAACAATTCAATTCCACACCCAAACAGGAAGCCCCGGCGGCACGAAACCCAACGACGGAAGACGTCAAAACACCAGCTCGGACCACGCTCCTCGCGAAGGTCGAGCCACGCCTCAGTGGAACGCGTCGCTCTTCTCGTTAGCCTGAGCCGCGCGCAGGCCGGCGCCGGCGCAGGAATACGAGGCTCCTGACAAAGCTTTGGCAGTGCGCAAGAACCAGCAAAAGGGAAATTGAACTGTTAAGGCGGCCACGCTTTTGCTCTTCATCGCGGAGGCAGGGCGGGCCTTTCAAACTGAGCTCTCGCGAGCAAAGCGCGACGCCACGTCGGCGCGCCTGACCCAAGCTCTCGTGCGCCCGCCGTTTCGTCCGCGCCTAGTTGCGCAGAAACAAGGCCTTGCGCGTTGCAAGGCGCGCCCGCTGGGTTCAGAGCCGAGGGCCGCGCTCTTGAGTCGCAGGGTGAGTTGTCAAACGTCCTGCGGCAAGAGTTTTTGACCAGCTGGGGCACACAAATTTCGCCGACCAAGGGGGGCGCGGGGGTCGAAGTTGTCGCGGCCTCGCAGACAACGCTCCAAAACACAAAATTTTGCAGACAGACCCCCGCGGATATTCAATTAAAACCCTAGCAGGTGAATTTCTAGACTTTTCCGTCTGAAGTAGGTCGAAGCGGACGAAAACCAGAGCTTCATTCAAGACTCTGGCTTTTTAGCAGAAGCAACCCTAGTTGCTCCCAAACATTGCAGTAGGAAGTCGGGCCCGAGGGCGCCAGTGAAAGGATGCAATGCTGGGCGCGTGGCGCAATTGGTGCTGGCTGAGGATTGGTTTAGAGTTGGTTTACGGTTTGTTTAAGGTGGGTTTAGCGTGGGGTTAGTGCTGGTCTAGAATGAGTACTTCGGCAAGTAGGGGGAGTACTGGACAAAAGGGGTGTTGAAGAGGAACCTCAGCATGAACGCCAGCATCCTGACCACCTTAGGGGGTTTTCCCACCGTGGTGGTGGCCATCTTCCAGGCCCAAAGTGGCTGGAGCATCGACTTCGCCAGCGGACATGCTGCCGTTGCCCATTGGATGCGGCCCAGGGCCTTCTCGATGTCCTTTGAGTGCATCGCCTGCCCTTCCACCATGGTCTGCAACACCTCCATAACCAGGATGTGTTTGTTGGCCGCCATGAGAACCTGCGGGATGTTCGGGTGGACCACGAAGCCCAGCCACGTGTTGACCTCCGCCAAGTGCGTCTTCTTCCAGCTAAGTGGGGTGCCCAATGCCAGGAGTGTGGCCAGCAGCGCCACCGCCAAGTTCACTGCCCCCTCGCTTCGAAGCAGCCACAGGAAGTCGTCAACGAAGACGAAGTTCCAATCCACTTGGGGCAAAAGCGCGTAGAGGACCCTGAGCAGAAGGGCTGCCAGGCGGGATTGGGCACTGGCCATGCCATATGTGCTTCACTCTCCGGTGGGCCTTGGTGACGTCCGCCTTGAGCAGCACCCACCTGGTGCCCGGCTCCGGCCATAGCCAGCCCCCAGGTGGAGGTTTGACGATCCCCCCCTCGGGGCCAGAGGCACCCTGAGAGGGGGGTCCCACCTCAGCTGCCGCATGTAGCCAATGGAGAGCTTGGACCCCATCCAGCACCGTCGGAGCCGTCGTCCTTTCCACCGTCTGGTTCCTGATGGTGTCATTGGCCCCTCCCACCGAGCCATCGTAGATCGTGCGGATCTTGTCCCCCTCGTCGATGCCCGCCAGGGGGCCGGGACAAAGGTCCTCGCTTCCGCAGCCACATCGCGATGCTGCCTCTTCCTTACTGAAGGGGCCCTCCACCATGCCCATGGGAACCTCCTCCAGAAATGTGCCCCGGATGAGCCGTCCGCTGGTCGGCCTGCCCCCGGCGCCAGAATCTCCCTGATGTCCTCCAGCAGGTCCTCCGGGATCCTCCGGGAAGGGATGTGACCCATCCCCCAACGAGAGCGACTCCTGGAGCTTGTCCCCCCACGGCGAAGTGAGGACACAGATTTTGGCCCCCAGCGCTGCTGCTTTGGACAGCGGCCGGGCCAACGGGGCCAACCGTCCCAAGGAGGGCTTTCCTCCACCGTCTCTTAAGGGACGCTGCTTGAACGCCATCTGGAGGTACATGACCTTGTCGGAGATATTGGGGTCGTGGGTGATCGGCAGGATGGTAGGCCGATCCGAAATTTCCATGCCCTGGTCTGCCCATGGGTCCAGGGGAAGAGTTCCCCCCCCAAGTTCCTCCACCTCGCCAGTCCTCTGTGTCGATGTCCCAGCCTCTGGAGTGTCCGAGGCCGAGACCGGAAGTGATCCCAAAGTCAGACCTGCCAACGCTTGTTGGCCCGCCTTCAGCCTCCGGGACTGGCGCTTGTTGTCCCCCGGCGTGCTGGGAGAAGGTTCCCTTGGACGCCTCGGGGGGGTCGTGGGGTTAGCCTGGGGCGCCATGCCACCCGGCCTCAGCGCCTCCAGGACGGGTCCCGCTCGGCAAAGGATGGCCGCTGCTAGACCCTGCATCATCTGTTCCGGGTACCGGCTGAGGCTTTTCTCCCCTGGGGTGCGACCCGTGGTTGCAACGCAGGTCATGCCAATGGTGGAGAGGAAGGTCCGTTGACAATGCCGTGGACTTCACAACCACCTGGCCCAGGCGGCACTCATCGAACTTGATGAGGGAGTGGTGGAGTGCACTCGCCCATTGAATGTAGGCCCGCGTGACCCAGATCGATGAGCACCTAGCTGCGCTCGGGCTCTTGCTGCACTCCATCAGGTCCATCGGGTGCTCCAGGAAAGAGGAGCCAACCTGCGGGACCGTCAGCTGACCTAACCCCTTGTAGGCCAGCGAGGTCAGGTACATCTGACGGAGCATAAGCACGCTGTCATTGTCCGTGTCCTCCATAACCCGGGGCTCCAAGTCCTCCAAGCCCCACAAGGTCTGCTCCGCTCTGCCCCTCACCGGCGGCGGGCCACCCGGTTTGGGGAACCTGAGGATGCTCCACGTCCTGCAGTTGGGGCCCCCTCCCACCAATGCGACCTTGCCCGCCATGGCCATGGAGCACATCGTGGAGTAGGGCTCCTCGCCCAGCATGTCATGGCCCAGGTCTCCGCCCTTTCTCCTGATATCCACCGCCCAAATGTACTCCGAGAAGGCCGGGTTGTAGGCATGGAGGTAGGCATCCAGGGCCCCCGCATCATCCTTCCCAGCGTACAGCAGGATGAGGGACGGCTTTGAAGATCCCGGCACTGGCCTCGGCGTCCACCCCAGTCTGAGCCTCAGTCTTTCCGGGATGTGCTGCATCCATGGGAAGGTGGGGTTTGCCCCCCCTAGGGATTCCGTGTGACCTTTGTCTGATCCCCCCGTCATCTGTCCCCGCGCTTGATGCTTGCCCTGGCGGTTCTTCCCGCTCTTGGAGTGCCCCTTGCTGGGCGGATCCTCACCTCTGGGTCTTTCTGGGGGGTCTTCCCACTGCCTCGGTGGGTGCGGGGGCAAGGGATGCTTCCGCCCTTCTGGAGTGCCCTGGCTGGGACCGCTCCTCTTCTTCGGTGGAGGGGCTTCCGGGGCCGGTGGCACCCTGAAAAAGTCCCCCCCCATCTGAGGCCGTCCTGGCCTCCCCCGCTCTGTCTGCCTTCCGCTGTGGCTCTGGTGGGGCTGGCTCTCCCCCTCTGTGTGCACTCTCGCACTGGTGGCCTGTGATCCCAACTGAGACTGGGAAGCCACGGGGCCTATGTGGCCTCCTGTCACTTGGGAAGGTGAGGGCATGCCTGTGGCGCATGCTTCGATGGGGGGGCATCACACACCCACCCATCCTTCCTGACCGGGCAGTTGTGGGAACGGCCGCACGATCCCGAGCACTTGTTGTGGAGGTGATGATCTCTGCAGTACGCCACCCCTTTGGGATTCTTGAAAGCCCAGTGGTCCGGCCATGGAACTGAGGGGGGAGTTGGGGGACTTCCCCTTGCCGCCCTTGCCCTTCGGCTTGGACCGGGTCGGCCCCGAGGGCCAGGCGCCTTTACCCCCCTTCTTCGGCTTCTCCCACTGAGTCTGCCACACCTTAGGTGCCTTGCCCTTGTTCTTCCCCTTCTCAGGCGCCCTATTGAGGTGCTCATAGACCTCTCGTTGCCAGAAGAGGAAGTCGCCCCTGATGTTCTTGAGGGCATCGGAGAGGGTGGTGCCCTGGTGCACCAACTCGTGGATCTTCCTCCACGCATTGCGCTCTGCATACAGCAAGGTGGTGTCACTCGGGGGAGGCCTTCTACCAGCGATGTCCTCCCCATAGAACCAATCATACCAATCGTCCAGCTCCGCCTTGGTGACCTTCAGGTTGCCAAACTGTGGCAGCGCCGCCGTGCACATCAGGAGCGTCGTCCTGAAAGTTTGGTGCAAACGCTCCAGCTGGCGCCGAGATGTGGGGTGGCTCCTCACCTCCTCTTCATCCTCCCTGTCCCAGCCGTCCACCGTGATCTTCTTATGGGTGGATGAAGGGCGTTCCCCCTCTTCCGGGAGCGCGCTCACGATGTGTTTTGCCGGGATGTAGCCCAGCTCACCCTTGGCAATCAAACGCCACTGCTTCTTGAGGTAGCCATCACTCCCTTGGAACTCCAACCTCGGCTTCGGGGTTCCATGAATGGCCACGTAAGCATCCTCCAGCTGGCGCCTGTCACACAGGACCTCCAGGGGCGCCTTCGTCGGGCCCGCCTGGCCCGCCGGGTGATCCCCTGGGTTGCCCCCCCGGACCATGCTGGCCGCCACCCGGACTGCCTGAAGGAGGCGCATAGCCGTGAAGGCCGAGGTCTGGACATTGAACCCGTTCTCCCCGTCCCTGAATCCCAGGTCCCGGGGGCCATTCTCCCTCGCCGCCGCTGGGGTGTCCCAGCGATCCGCCAGGTCTTCCACCGTGACGTATCCCGATGCGCCCAAAGCTGCCTGGGCTGCCCAGGGGATCTGCTTCCCAACCAGGATGGCCGCCAGAGGCTTGTGCAGCTTGGCCACGTCCTCCTTGAACTCGTCTGGGACCTCATCCGGGGGTTTGGCCGCCATGACCCCCGACCTTGGTGTGGGTGGGTGGGTTTTCCACAAAGTTGGGTTCAGAGAACCCAATATCCAGGCTTGAGCCAAAATGGCCGGGGCCATTATGGTCAAGCATTTCAAACACAGTTCATGTTTCCACATGCGTTTCAACATTAACAAAGTGTATGCAAGCTAACCAAACGGCACCACACACGAGCACGCGATAACTCTTTCATCCGAGCAGTGTGTTGGTGCCAGGGACTCATCTTCCCCTGTCAGATGACCAAAGCTGGGTGGGCCTCATGGGCCACCCAACTCACAATTCTCAAAAACTGAAGAACGGGTGTGCAGACTGACAGCGCCATTTCCGAAGGACAGTCTGGCACACCCGCCATTTCCGAAGGATGCCAGTCTGTGCTGAGGGCCCTGGCCATGGCCCCTCTCCGGGCCCCCCATCCCCTTGGTCGCACCACCTCGGTCTCCGACTGGGTGTCCACCGAGTCATCCGTTTCGGAGCCTGAGTCCGCTGAGGAGTCCGAGTCCTCCTGCAGCGTGGGGACCTCTGCCGGCTCCAGTGCCCAGTCCGCCGGGAACCCATGCCGCTTGAAGCAGCGTTCGCACTTGCCATAGGCCTCCTGCTCCGTCATGTAGTCCAGCACCGAGAGCTCCTGGACCTTAGAGGCCGCTGGCCGCCAGCCACATCCCACGGCCGTGCCCTCCACATTCAGCAGGTGGATTCTGGACTGGCCGGCGTTGCCCGTGCGTTTGACCGCCGCCACCACCGAAGGGGGAGGTCCGGGGTGGCTGGAAACAGGTCCTTGGCCTTCACTGGTGTGTCCCCAGGTTCGTGTTCCACCACTGACCATGATCGAGCCGATGGTGCGCTCCCTGAGGGTACCGAAGGGGATGCTTCCCCTTCCCTTTCAATTTGGTCCTCGCGGCCCTCCGGACCTGCGTCCGTGATGTCCACTGCTGGTGGCGGGAGCGGGTCCGCCCAGTCCGGGTGATTCAAGTCCTCTCTGCGTTCCCTGCCTGGCCCGAGGTTCAGGTTGGGGACCTTCTGCGCTACCTGGCCCCAGATCTCCACAACCACGTTGCGCTTCTCCCGCACGTAGACATCTGCCGTGCTCTCCGTGAGCCAGTTGCCCAGGTACATGCGGCGCTCCCGGGGGATCCCCATCTGGAAGGCGCAGTCCGGGATGAACACCCGGAACGAGTGCCACGACAGCGGCTTCACCAACCGCGGGGTGACACCCCGGCGGAGAATGGCATCTTTGAGCCATCTCAGAGCCCTTTCCGGTGTGGACGGCCGTGGAATCAGTCCTGCAAAGTCCTTGCTTGCCGTCGGGAGCAAGTAATCCATGTCCTGGAATGCCTCCTCAGATACCAACCGCCTGACCGAGGCCACCCAGGTGGTCCACCAGGGGATTCCCGTGAAGCTGTACTTCGGAGCAATCAAGGGGACCGGGTTGCGGTTGATTCGTGCTGCGGAGACCGTCTTCGTCTGCCAGGCCTTCAGTTCCACAGTGTTGCTGGTGTGGATGAGGTCCTTGGGGTGAACATGCTGCAGGTCATTGAAGCGAGCACTGCACCCCACCTGGAACCGGGCGAGCCCCAGGATGAAAGCGTCCAGCACCTCGTGTCTGTTCTTGCCCGGGGCCTCGGGGCCGGTGGCACCCAGGCGATCGTAGCCGGCCCCCTCCTCCAGAGCCCAGATGACCTCCTTGCTAGGGACCACCGCCTTACGCTGTGGCCTGGTGACCGTGTCCGTGAGCGCCTCTTCCAATGAGCTCTTCTTGGACTTGAGGCGATGGAGCTCATCTATTTTCAGCAGTCCGAAGGTCTTGGAAAACCACTTGAGGGTGTTCCACACCTGCCCTTGCACGGGGTGACCTCCTCATCGGCGAGCTGGTTGAGGAGAGAACGGACATGTCGTTCCTGCCATGGGATGACGGTGAAGCCTCTCTTGCGGAGACTCTCGTAGACCAGGCAGTGCTGCCTGAGCGTCCGGAACCTGCTATCCCCCAAGAGGTCCAGTGCTTCCTTGCGGAAGTCCTCCCCCAGGATGTCCTGCATGTACGCAATGTGCTCAGCAAAGGGGGCGAAGTGGGCAAGGAGCCGTTCCGCCCATTTCCCGCGCATATGGAGTTCCAGTGCACGCTGAGTCGTGGGTTCCATTTCCCTGATCTTCCCGGGCCTCCAATGCCGCCACTTCAGAAGCTCCGGCTGTTGTAGTGGGGGTGGGTCATCTCGCGAGAACCACCTCAGTTGGTCCTGGCGGTCCCACTCATTTTCCAGCGGGGAAAAGTTCTCGCTGAGCTTGCCGTCCGCAGCCGCCATGAGGAGGAGCCATAGGCTATCCCAAAGGTCGGCCAGGTCCCCCGCGGACAAGGGCTGGGGAAGCCTGCCCGCCGCCGACGCCACCAGGCCGTTGAAGTAGTCAGTTGGTACCACTTGGTCCGTCTGGTCCACCGGGATGCCCGAGAGTTCCAGGAGCTTAGCGAATCGGAGGGCCGGCTCCCCGCCCAGCTGCCTCCCCTCCTCCGCCGTGCCATGGCGCAGGCACATCAGGACCAGCAGCTCCCCGTCCGTCTGTCTCGGGGAGATAGACTCATCCGCCAGCGTGTCCCAAAGGACCCTTGGGATCCGGTCCCAAAGACGAGTGTAAGGCGGGCGCAACAGAAACCGTGTAGAGACCCTGGCCATGCTGAAAACAAGGGTTCGAGCCTCCTATCGAACGGCCGGGACCCAGCCGCGGCAAACTGCACGAAAGTTTCAACCCCACAGTATGCCGGATGCACATGGGGCAGGCAGGCCACACGCAGCCCAACAGGGCCCAAAAGTCAAACCCCCGGAAATCCCCAACAGGAACCACGGAGGGGGAAGACCAGCCCAACGGGGGATTCCCCAAAACCCCCAGGGGACCTCAGGGAACCCAGAGTCGGCCGCAGCCACTTTCTTCAAACAGTGGCCGATACGGCCCGTCCTTGGGGCAACCGAATTGCGCAGCCTCCGGTTCGAGGCAACCGGCAGTCGTGGCGTGTTGAGACAGGGGGGAAACCAAGGTGAACAAGGAACCCCAAAAGAAGGGAAAACACCCCAAAACCTCCCCCCACCCAAGACGGGGCCAGAGGCACCCAAGTCCCGGTGGGGAAGAACAGACTACGCCACATCCAAAGGGTAGTGAGACACGACCTAGCGGCTCTCACCCTTCAAGATCGCCTCCTTTGCCACCGAGTGGATGGCCGCCAGCCCTGACTTCTCCGGGTTGCTCAGGATGACCGACCACAGGGCAGTGGAGACATCCCCCAGGCCGTTCGAAGAGCTGAAGCGCATGCGCGGGGTGCTCGCATCTGCAAGGACTAGCCGCTCGTCCCTGGGGGGCTCCGTCGGCTCCACCCGCTTGTAGAACTCCATCCTGTCCCGGATCCACTGGTTATATAGCTGCTCCGGGGGCTCGTCCATCACCAGCTGCAGGCAGGTGGCCTTGTCCTTGTGCCACCCCGTAATCTGGAGCAGCCGGGTCCCCCCACGGCTCGCCTTCCAGAAGCCCTTGCAGAACCTGCACATGTAGCCCCCGGTGGTCTTGAACTTCTCCTTGCCCACCACTTCCCATGCGCTGATGCTGGGCAGGACCAGGCCGCACTCCACCGAGGCCCAGAACACGTGCTTGGTTCCCACCGGGAAGTGCTTGTTGGTGTACTTCTTGCCCGCGACTGCCGTGACCGTGGACGTGGTGATCGGGGGGTACCTTCTGGTGCCCTGGTCCGGCGTGCGGAGCGTGGTGTCCGCTCCCGCCAGAATCTTGGCCTTGGGGTCCGATTCCTTGGCCGCCCCGCCCCCGGGGCCGGAGGCACCCAAGGGGGGGGAGCAGCCCAGCTGCATGATCAGGTCCTGGGAGTAGCCCAGACGGTCGTAGCCGCCTCCTGCGGGACCGGCTCCACCCAGTCATGGACCACGTTGCACCGCCAGTTGACCTTGATCTCCACCATGGAGGACTTACTCAGGCCTGCCACCAGTTTGGTGTACACCGAGTCAAAAGCCCTCAACGATGACAGCGGGAGCGTGATGCGCTCGTCACAGACCGCCCTGAAACGCAGGGCCTCCTTGCTGTCGTGGACAGGGGCCACTGGGAGCTCCATCACCGGCAACGGGCAATTGACGATGAAGTTCTTGGCTGCCAGAAACGTCCCCATCTCCTTAAAGATGTAGCTCCATTCCGCCTTCGTGCGCGGCTTGGGGATTCCCAGGCTCTCCAGGAAGGGGACCGCCTCCTTCCGCATCTGGAGGATGTTCCCCATCCACTTATCCGAAGTCGAGCCCTCCGCATTGCGGCCCCGTCGCTGCGTCTTCACGACCAGTGGGAATGTGGTCCACGCCGAGTAGATGTACTTGAAGGTGAATCGGTGGGCGTACACCCCTGTCAAGCTCGGCAGGTCCCACGTGCGAGTCTGCCTTGTCCAAAACACGCCATCGCCCTTAGCCCAGAAGATCCCCACCACCTGCTCCGGCGCCGGGCGCTCACCCCGGTTCACCTGCGCTCGGATCTCCAAGGCCGAGTAGATGGGTCGATGTGGTCCCGCTCACACGTGAGTGGGTGGGTCCTGCGCTCCAGGGCCAGGAGCTCCTCCGGCGAGAGCTTGAATTGCTGGTCCGCGCCCTTGGGGATTTCGCCGCTGGAATGCTTCTTCCAGATTCCCCCAAACATCCGCAGCTCCCCTTGGTGCCTCTTCATCGCCCAGAGGAGCAGGGACAGCTTCCCCTCCTCCGTGTCCAGGTTTGGCTGGTTTATAAGGGGGGCCGGCGTCGCCAGATCGGGCATCTCCTCCAGCAACGCCTCCTGGTTCCACGGGTTCTGTGCCTCTCTGAGCCTCCGGATGTAGGGGACGTACTTCTCCTTGATGTCCCCCACGTTGGGGATGTCCTCGGGGTCATCCAGCTCCAGGGGGCAGAACAGCCCCCTCTCCAGAGCCTGTCTGAGGTCATCTGGCCATGCCGACACCTCCAAGGGCTGGAGGGTGTGGTTAAGCATCCATGCCTGGTTGGTGTCCTGGGTGCCTCCTGAATGGAGCCCATCGCATCAGCCAGTGCCTGGCTGGCGTCGACACCCTTACCCTCCAGGTACTGATCTCGTAGCTTGGCCTTGAACCGCTCCAGATTTAACCTTCCTCAGGGCCCGGGCTCCCTCGTTGGCCACCTCCTCTGCCGGCAGGGCCTGCATGCCCTCCTGGAGAGGCGCCAGGATTGCCATCTCATTGTCCAGCATTTCATCCGTGATCAGCTCCTTGTGCCGCTGCCTGGCCGATGACTCCTCCGGGGTCGGTTCCCGGTGCTCCCTCAAGGCCTTGTGCAGCTCTTCCTTCTTCCGAATCGCCTGGTCCACCTGGGGGTGGTAAAGCTGGAAGCTCTGAGCCTCTGCCTCCTGCAAGGACCGCTGCACCTTGACCTTGACCTCCTGGCGCTCCCGGACCTTCAACGCCTCCATGGACAGGATCTCCTGCCGGATATCCACCCGCCTGTTAAGCGGGACCACATCAGCCATGGTGATCTCCTCTGCCGTGTCCGTTTTCGGAGGAGCTCTCCCCAGGATCGTGCCGTCCACCAGGTTGCGGTCTGCCTGCACCCGGGTACCACCGGGGCCAGAGGCACCCAGGCTTCCCCCATCCCGCTGCTGGATCCAGGTCGGCTTGCCCTCCACAATGAGCAGGTTGTACGTGACGCCGTCCGCCTCGTAGGTCGCAGAGGGTGCCTGGAAGGGGACAAACTCCTTGCCCGGGCAGACCCAGCATTGATTGGCTGCCTCCGGCCATCCCGTGCCGCATGCCTTACACATGAATTTGTAGTCCGATTGGCCGGCATCGAGTCTGTGCATCCGCTGGGTGCCAATGCATGCCTTATTCCGCTGGAACTGTGAGGCCCAGACCTCCTCCTGCCGGATCTGGATCTTCATCGGAACATAGGCCTCCAGGATGCGGACCACCAAGTCCTCCGTGAGATTCTTACCGACAAACTTGTGGAACAGGGAGACCGCCTCCTCCACCGTGACGTCCCTCAACAACGTGGCCGCCGATGCCGGAAGGACCGGGAAGAGGTCTGGGAGGTCCACTAGCTTGAAATAGCCAGGACGGCCATCCACCGGTACCAGGGAGACCGGTTTGTTCACCGGGGTCGTGGTCTTCTGGGAGGCCGCCACAAAGCCCTTCAGCCTCTTCGTTGGTGGAGTAGCCCGCTCCGTGGTGACCGCATCGCTCATCTCCGTGTCCTCGTCCTCGACGGGGCCAGGGGCACCCAGGCCGGGAGTCGGTGTGGAGAAGGCCACGCGGAGTCGCTCCAGTGCACTGGAGAGGTCGTTCATCACATCGGTGGCCGATGCCGACGGGGGCGCCTCGGGCTCATCCAACACCAGGCCGGCCGCCACAGCCGCCTCGCGTGTGCGGGCTTCCTGGGCCTCCTGGCTGGCCATTTCCACCTCCTCCGCGGTGAGTGCCTGGTCCTCAATCAACTCAAAGGACGTTGCCGAAGTTGCTGAGGAGGCCATTGCTGGTTCGGGGTTGTTTCGGAAGTGCTACCTTTCAAGTTTTTCCACAAAGTTGGGTTCAGAGAACCCAATATCCAGGCTTGAGCCAAAATGGCCGGGGCCATTATGGTCAAGCATTTCAAACACAGTTCATGTTTCCACATGCGTTTCAACATTAACAAAAAAAACCTAGCAGGTGAATTTCTAGACTTTTCCGTCTGAAGTAGGTCGAAGCGGACGAAAACCAGAGCTTCATTCAAGACTCTGGCTTTTTAGCAGAAGCAACCCTAGTTGCTCCCAAACATTGCAGTAGGAAGTCGGGCCCGAGGGCGCCAGTGAAAGGATGCAATGCTGGGCGCGTGGCGCAATTGGTGCTGGCTGAGGATTGGTTTAGAGTTGGTTTACGGTTTGTTTAAGGTGGGTTTAGCGTGGGGTTAGTGCTGGTCTAGAATGAGTTTAGGGTTGGTTTACGGTGGGTTTGCGGTTTGTCGGTTTAGGGATGGTTGGTTGGGGTGATTTTGGGTAGGTTTGACCTTGGCTTGACCCTCTTTGGATGTGTATTAAGAGAGCGTGTGTGTTCCTTCCTTCTGCTGTCCGATTGAAAAAACACGCCACCCGCAGGTTCCTTCAACCCCCCAAACGCCAGAGCCGAGCTTCTTTCACAAACCCCTCGCCCCGCTCTCCCGTTTCCCAAACGTTCGACCCCATGTGTGGCCTTCAGCCCATGGGGTTGCCATGCCGAGTTTCACCTCCCTTCCGGTTTCAAATCAACCCCTGGCTTCCACCCTTTAAAGATGTCAACCAGCCCAAAAACCCGAAGCTTGGGTTTTGGGAGGTTGGGGGTTGGGGGGTTGGGAGGGGTAACCCCATGATTGTAATAGCTGTGCATGGACACCTCCCTGCTTGCTTCTTGCCAACGTTGCTTTGTCCTCCAGTTGCTTAAGGCCCCTGGAAAACATATTTCCAGTAGTGACAGATTCCCTTTAACACCAACAGTGGAAAACCAGAAGATGTTCATTTCAGCGACTAGAAGTTATGGCAACATAGATCAGCAGTTGATCCCCTCAGAACCCCCGTGCCCAAAAGCCAGCCAGTTGCAACATAACCCCCCTTCAAGGGATGCCCACCTCATTCAGAACGGGGTTTCTTCATCAGGGGCTCACTTCCTGGGTGGATTCGCCAAAAGAAAGGTCCCACAAACTTAATTGCGTGCCACTAGAATGGTCCGTCCTCCCAAAAAGCGAAACCCAAGTCTGCAAACCGAACTCAGGCTGAGTGAGGGGGTCGTAACATTACTAATGGGCTGTCTTCAGATCCCCTGCCGCAAGTTTTGACTGTTCGTGGCATACATATGGACACCATTGGACACCCAACCACCTTTCACGAGCTAAAACCGTGCTAAAAAATCTAAGCTGAACCGGACGATTCGCTGGTTGAACCACCAAGAGTAAATCGGGACTTCCATTTGCTTCAGCCGCCTGGGATAAAAGAGCAACTTTGTCCAGTCGGAAATAGATTCCCCTAACACCAACAAGGGAACATTCAAAAAGAACATCTTCATTTCAGCAAATGGAAGTTGTGGTAACCTCAGATGCCCAGTTTCCAAGGGGAAAACAAGGGCATCCGTTTTTGGTTTGCTTGAGTTTAAAGGAATCGGAACCCAACACCCCCCTAACAAAAAATATATGTTGTTTTTTTTGAAAAGGGGGCGGAAACTCGACTAGGCAACAGTGGGCAACCAGTTGCTCATCTCTCAACAACGACGCTTTTTCTCGTTTTTGATGCTCTACTAGGTCCTCCAGCAGAGAGGTTGAATAAGTTGGTACCAACTGTTGTTTCCTATTTTTGTAGGGGAACCCAGAACCCCAACCAAAAGAGGGGTGAGAAGGGCACCGGGGCACCTAGTCTGAGGCCCCAGACTTCGGAAGCATCGCCATGTCCTCGCTGGGCCTCAGTGGCGGGGGCAGCCCTGGAAAGGAGGTGCCCAGCAAGGCACCGGAGGGGGTCAAAAGCCACAGAAGTTGCCACCATCAACCACACAAATGGGTATGGGTCAAAACTAAACCAGGAATCGGACCGCAGAAAGCCATTCAAAAGCCACAATTCTTCACCTGGTTCTGGGATTACGACCGTTTGACTATGACCGCAGGCTGAAATGTCCATGTTTCCATTTACCAGGGCAAGCCGTTTTAGGTACCATGTTTTTGACCCACACCCAAATCACCACCATTTCAGTCCACTCAAACCAGCAAAATTTTGCTCAGGATTTCGGGGTTTGATAGCAGCTCAGGGGCGCCTGATAATTACCACGAGCAATTCCTGATATACTCAACCCATGTCAGGATCAGCTGAGACATCGAAGTCCGTTCCGAGAAAGCAAAGCGAAGCGGTCCGCGGTGGCACTTCGTCAACCTGCGCCCTTGTCACTTGCTGAAGAAACGAGCGTCCCGCGGCTCGTTCGCGGCTCGCTCGCGGACAAAAATGGGTGGGCAAAAACCAACCAAAGACCTTTCGGTGGCTTCGGCGTTGGGTGCCTTCCCCCTTTGGCCCTGGAACAAATCCAAACCGGCCGCAAAGCAAGCTGAGTTGGTTCGCTCGGGCTCAGTGGTGCAGGCAACGGGAGGCGAAGCTTTGAGAGCCCCGCCCGCTTTCTGGGCTTAACGGGATGCCTTGGGAAGAGTCCGAAGAAACAACAGCTCAGCTGAGTTGCCGGCATCTAGCAAAGGAGAAGAAAAAAAGGCACATCGATGCAAGAAGTTCAAATGAAATTGTCTTGCGAGATCCGCAAACGTCTCAGAGGGCAACTGGGTCTGTGCAAGATGCCCTAGAAATAGTTTGGATGCGTTGTTTCAAGCCATTCCCTAGACGCCACGCCTCCATTTGCTCAAGTCCCTCCACAAAGTATAACAAAAACATATCTAATAATAGATTCCCTTTTAAACCAACAGGGGAAGTAAACTGCAAGGAAACCCAAAAGGAACACACATAATCTTGGGGGGTCCCCTCAAAAAATTGGCCCACCCAACGACACCGGCAGCACGGAACGAGCGCCCCCGCCAGGCGAGGTGCAAGAGCCCCTCGAGCCTGGACTTCCGAGATTTAATCCGCCGACATTGTTCGGCGTGTCGGATACCTAAGAGAGGACTATTGGATACCTAAGAGAGGATAGAGGATAACCCCCCCCTTAGTCCCCCCCGCCGCCTCTTTCTGCCGGCTGAGGTTTTGTGCTGCCTTTTGCGGAAAACTTTGAGACACACGGTGTTCGGTGTTTTTCCTTTGCTGACACCATTGAAGAAAAACATTGTGTTTTCCGATTTCCTTGACAATTGGCACAAATTTCCCCCCAATTTCCCCTAATTTCCCCCAATGCTTCCCCGCAAATTGCGCCTTACTTTCTCACCAATTCCCTCCCACTTTCCTTTCAATTTCCATCCGACTTCCCCCCAATTTCCCCCCCTGTTTCCCCCAAATGTCCTGGCAAATTCTCCAACCCCAGCTTCCTTCCAAGTGTCGCCCCCGATGTCCTTCGTGTCGGATACTTGGCCGCAGTTCCGCTCCGCAGTTCCAAGTGTCCCCCACATTTCCGCTCCGCAGTTCCCCCTTAAAAATCAGCTCCACTGCTGTTCAGTCCCTCAAAAAAGGCTGGTCTTCCATTTGCAGAACGTCCCCCGAAAAGATTACACATTTTTACACTACTGCCACAGGATAACAACACATAGGAAGCAAGTGAAGTAACTGATGAAATCATGATACCACCTTCGAAATCCGAGAACTTTTCCTGTATCCAACTGGTCAGCACTGAAACTGCAATTCCACATTTCCGCTCCCAGACTTGCCATGCTAAGCCACGCTTCTCGCAAGCAAGAATGCCATACAAGGGGCAACCTCAACACCCCTCAGAAATCAGCTTATCCGCGCACCCCGCCAAAATGACATGCAGTGGCCATGACATACCACCCAACACTAAGGTGCCCTAAGCATACTAGGGGGACACGGGCGAGAGGAAGAAGGAGATAAGCTAGATGCCAATGTCGGCGGACTGAGCCGGAGGCTCTAAAGTATGGACTTCCGACTCTCCTCAAAAGTTGAAAGAACGATGGTTGAAAAAGAATGGGGAAACAACCCCTAGAATTTTCAGGGGTTTCATATTTTTTTGCAGGTTGAACAGGGATCCTTTATACCCCTGAACATTGCAACTTGTAAATGGTGGTTTCCAACTTTATTTTGGTGTTAAGAAGCAGAGACACGTTCAAATCCAAATCCAAACCACCAATCCAAACCACCAAATAGGAGTTGCCTGAGATTTACTTGCCCTGAAATCTGCGGACCCTGCCAAAAATGGTTTGCCCCAGTGGAGAACAAAGGGGACAGCAAGGGTCAAAAAGGGGAGTTCAGTCTGGGGAAGTTTACTGGTGGTGTCCATTGAAATGGCCACTGGTTCCAAAAAAGGAACGGGAGGAAACCCCGCCTCACTTCCTGAGTGGCTGAGAAAAGTCGGCAAACTCTTTGTGCACCACTCAAATGGTCGAAGCAAAAAAAAGCTTTCAAGTCCAGGAACCCCGACATTTGAGCCTCGGGGTACAAGGGGGGTAGGGGCAGCCCGTCTCGGGTTCCTGACTTTTAGTTTAGGTTCCTTCGCCCCCTTGGTCCACGTCCCCAAAGGACTCAAGCCGCTGGAGTTGCATGGCTTGGAAACTGTGCCAGTGCCCCGAGACCTCGAAGCGGAGAAGATCCTCCAGACTTGAGAGGTTAGAAGAAGTTGGTGCCCGATTTTTTTTTGGTCGTCTTTTTTGGTAGGGGAACCCTCCCCAACAAAAAAAGTGGGAGACCTCGGTGGGGAAGATCCCACAAAAGAAGAAGATTGGATCGAAGCCCTTCTGGGGGGCGGGGCGCCAACTCCGTTTCGGCTCACCGGCTCACAGCCCATGAGGAAGATAGCAAGCATGGGGGAACTTACTGTCGCATCTCTCAGTGGTTCAGCGACCCTGGACAAAAAAGAATTGGAACCGATGCTTTTTTTTGGGAAGACCATTTTGGTGGGGCAGCCACCCGAAAAAAAGGGAAAGAGGGGGCCACTGAATAACTGAGATCTAACTTGGACCCCCCCAAACACTCGCAGTCGGAATACGTTGGAGGACCAAAAAGCGTAGACTTTAGTGGTAGTTGATCCGGCCATGAGTCAAAACCCAAATCGTACCCGCAGTGAACATCCCAATCCCCACTAAAATAGGTACTAAAATGGGCTATCCCAAAACGGTACCATTGGTTTTGAACCATGGTTGATCCGACACGTCAGCAATTTGGCTGTAGTGGAAATCAATTGTGTCCAACATAGAGGGACCCAACATGGCGGGATTTACAGTTGGTGTCCCTTTAAATCAAGAAAAAGGGTACCCTCAAAACTCAAACGCGCACACAAACATGAGCCTTGAATCAACACCACGCGCCGAGAGAAATCACCCTAGTCTAAAGGTCACAGGCAGAACCACCCCGCCACACCGAGGCCAGCACCAAACCACCGTGAAGAAGAACGCGGCGCAGGCGTAGGGAAACTGGCCCAAAAAGGGCGAGTCAACTCGCGGGTCAAATTCTGATGAATTCGGCTCGGTGCCTTGAAGCCTTTACATTTGGATGGGGTTCTTAAAATCACATTTGGAGGGGTTCTCTCAAATCAGAGATTTTGATGCAAGGGAAACCTAGAGTCGTGCATTTCATGTACCAGGGTTTGGGTGTTGTCGGATGCAGCCCTGTAGACTGCCGCATGGTAGGATCAGGAAATCAGCCGTTTGCGACACGACTCTTCTTGATCCCCGGGAATATGATTTGTTGGTCAACTCATCTACCGAAGCCCCGAATCAGTGAAGTCCTCAGTCCAAAACAAGCGATGCCCCACAGAAACAGTGCTCAGACATGGTCCACGTTTCCTAAGCGGCCAAATATGTTTTCCAAGTCGAGATTGCGGAGGATTGCCGAAATCAAGACAAGCAAACTACCGCACACCATGGAACCGATGGAACCTAAGGGCTGGTTGAGAGGTGTTGCCCCAAACTGCGCTAAACAACTGCACCTCCTTCTTCTTCACTCCTTCCAAACAAACTGAAGATCAAGTGTTCCATCTGCGGCTGGAAAGCCACAGTTCGAACTCGGTTTCTGCACCAGAACTCCAAAACACCAATCTCTTGTGCCGCTAGACAAATATCCGCCGACCCCTTCTCCTCGAAGGGGGAGGCGTACGGGAAGGGCGGTTACAAGTCCAAGCCTGGCTGGTAAATGAGCATAACCGAAGATTCAACATCATCATCATCATCATCATCATCGTCATCATCATCATCATCGGCGTGGTGGTCCTCGCCGCTGACCTTATCTTGATTATCATGATGACTGCTGGTGATGCTGAGGATGCGTCATGATGATTATCATGTCAGTTCATCATCATCATCATCATCATCATCAGCATCACGGTGCTCATCATCATCAGCTTCTTCGTCATCGTCCTTATCTTTTTTATATACGTTTCAAGTGTCCCGTTAGACCCGATTCGAGATGCAGAAGATGCGCGGACATCATCAGCATCATCATCACGGTGCTCATCATCATCATCTTCTTCGTCATCATCCTTATCTTTTTTATATACGTTTCAAGTGTCCCGTTAGACCCGATTGGAGATGCAGAAGATGCGTGGACATGATTATCATGATGACTGCTGGTGATGCTGAGGATGAGTCATGATGATTATCATGTCAATTCATCATCATCATCATCATCAGCATCATCACGGTGCTTATCATCATCATCTTCTTCGTCATCGTCCTTATCTTTTTTATATACGTTCAAGTGTCCCGTTAGACCCGATTTGAGATGCAGAAGATGCGCGGACATGATTATCATGATGACTGCTGGTGATGCTGAGGATGCGTCATGATGATTATCATGTCAGTTCATCATCATCATCATCATCAGCATCATCATCACGGTGCTCATCATCATCATCTTCTTCGTCATCATCCTTATCTTTTTTATATACGTTTCAAGTGTCCCGTTAGACCCGATTGGAGATGCAGAAGATGCGTGGACATGATTATCATGATGACTGCTGGTGATGCTGAGGATGCGTCATGATGATTATCATGTCAATTCATCATCATCATCATCATCAGCATCATCACGGTGCTTATCATCATCATCTTCTTCGTCATCGTCCTTATCTTTTTTTATACGTTTCAAGTGTCCCGTTAGACCCGATTTGAGATGCAGAAGATGCGCGGACATGATTATCATGATGACTGCTGGTGATGCTGAGGATGCGTCATGATGATTATCATGTCAGTTGGTGTTCATCATCATCATCATTCTTCGTCATCGTCCTTATCTTTTTTTATATACGTTTCAAGTGTCCCGTTAGACCCGATTTGAGATGCAGAAGATGCGTGGACATGATTATCATGATGACTGCTGGTGATGCTGAGGATGCGTCATCATGATTACCATGTCAGTTCATCATCATCATCATCAGCATCATCACGGTGCTTATCATCATCATCTTCTTCGTCATCGTCCTTAAATCTTTTTATACGTTTCAAGTGTCCCGTTAGACCCGATTTGAGATGCAGAAGATGCGTGGACATGATTATCATGATGACTGCTGGTGATGCTGAGGATGCGTCATGAGTTGGTGTTCATCATCATCATCATCTTCTTCGTCATCGTCCTTATCTTTTTTATATACGTTTCAAGTGTCCCGCTAGACCCGATTTGAGATGCAGAAGATGCGTGGACATGATTATCATGATGACTGCTGATGCTGAGCATCATCATCATCATCATCATCATCATCATCATCATCACGGTGCTCATCATCATCAGGTTCTTCGTCATCGTCCTCATCTTATTTTTTATATACGTTTCAAGTGTCCCGTTAGACCCAATTTGAGATGCAGAAGATGCGAGGACATGATTATCATGATGACTGCTGGTGATGCTGAGGATGCGTCATGATGATTATCGTGTCAGTTCATCATCATCACTAATCAGCATCGTCATCACGGTGCTCATCATCATCATCTTCATCGTCCTTATCTTTTTTATATACGTTTCAAGTGTCCCGTTAGACCCGATTTGAGATGCAGAAGATGATTATCATGATGACTGCTGGTGATGCTGAGGATGCGTCATGATGATTATCGTGTCAGTTCATCATCATCATCATCATCAGCATCATCATCACGGTGCGCGTCATCATCATCTTCTTCGTCATCGTCCTTATCATTTTTTATATACGTTTCAAGTGTCCCGTTAGAAGGTCTAACGGCACAGTTGAAATGTACATGAAAAAGAAGAGCGCCACATGATGAGGAACATGATGATGAGAATGATGATGAACATGATGATGATGAACCTGATGATGATGATGAACATGATGATGAAAATGATGATGAACATGATGATGATGAAAATGATGATGAACATGATGATGATCATGATGATGATGATGACGATGATGATGAACATCACCATCATCATCAGCGTCATCATCATCATTTTCACGTTCATCACATCCCCAGCATCTGCAGCAGTTACCATGACAATCATGACAACGCATCTTCTGCATTTCCAGTCGGGTCTAACGGGACACTTGAAACGTATATAAAAAAGAAGAGCGCCACGGTTTGATGATGAACATGATAAGGAACATGATCCTGCTTTCTTGTCATGTTCATCATGAGGATGCGCATCGGGATGATGATGATAAACATGATGAGGAACATGATGATGCAAATGCTGATGCCGATGATGAACACGATGATGATGATGATGATGAATATGATGACGATGATGATGATGATGAACATCATCACTTTCATCATCATGTCCATCATGATCATTTTCATCATGTTCATCATCATCATCATCACCATCATCATTTTCATCATCATGTTCCTCAATATTTTCATCATCGTGTCCATCATGATCATTTTCTTCATGTTCATCATCATCATCATCACCATCATCATTTTCGTCATCATGTTCCTCATTATGTTCATCATCATCATCATCCTATCACTGCACATCCTCAGCATCACCAGCAGTTAGCATCATCCCCAGCATCAGCAGCAGTTGTCATGACCTCTGCATTTCCAGTCGGGTCAGAAGAGCGCCGTCATCATTTTCAACATCATGTTCATCATACTTGTTGCTTGAATTTGTACCCGTTTGATCAACACACCACTACTCCATCATCATAATCATCATTTTCATCATCATGATCATCATCATTTTCCTTTTCATCATCATCAGCAGCAGTCATCATGACAATCATGACAACGCATCTTCTACATTTCCAGTCGGGTCTAACAGGACGAACATGATGAGGAACATGATCGCTTACTTATCATGTTCATCATGAGGATGCGTAGTGATGATTATTCATCATCGTCATCGTCATCATCATTATCATTTTCATCATCATCATCATCATGTTCATCATCATCATCATCATGTTCATCATCATCATGTTGATCATCATCATTTTCATCATCATGTTCATCATCATCATCATGATCATTTTCATCCTCATCCTCATGTGCATCATCATCATCATGTTCATCATCATCATCATCATCATCATCATCATCATCATCATCATCATCATCATCATCATCATCATCATCATCATTTCACGTTCATCACATCCCCAGCATCAGCAGCAGTTATCATGACAATCATGACAACACATCCTCTGCATTTCCAGTAGGGTCTAACGGCACACTTGAAACGTGTATGCCACAGCCCGAAGGCTGTGGCAGCCACAGCCCGAAAGCTGTGGCGGCTACAGCCCGACGACTGTACCAAAGCCACAGCCCGAAGGCTGTGGCAGCCACAGCCCGAAAGCTGTGGCGGATACAGCCCGAAGACTGTACCAAAGCCACAGCCCGAAGGCTGTGGCAGCCACAGCCCGAAAGCTGTGGCAGATACAGCCCGAAGACTGTACCAAAGCCACAGCCCGAAGGCTGTGGCAGCCACAGCCCGAAAGCTGTGGCAGATACAGCCCGAAGACTGTACCAAAGCCACAGCCCGAAGGCTGTGGCAGCCACAGCCCGAAAGCTGTGGCAGATACAGCCCGAAGACTGTACCAAAGCCACAGCCCGAAGGCTGTGGCAGCCACAGCCCGAAAGCTGTGGCAGATACAGCCCGAAGACTGTACCAACGCCACAGCCCGAAGGCTGTGGCAGCCACAGCCCGAAAGCTGTGGCAGATACAGCCCGAAGACTGTACCAAAGCCACAGCCCGAAGGCTGTGGCAGCCACAGCCCGAAAGCTGTGGCAGATACAGCCCGAAGACTGTACCAAAGCCACAGCCCGAAGGCTGTGGCAGCCACAGCCCGAAAGCTGTGGCACATACAGCCCGAAGACTGTACCAAAGCCACAGCCCGAAGGCTGTGGCAGCCACAGCCCGAAAGCTGTGGCAGATACAGCCCGAAGACTGTACCAAAGCCACAGCCCGAAGGCTGTGGCAGCCACAGCCCGAAAGCTGTGGCAGAGACAGCCCGAAGACTGTACCAAAGCCACAGCCCGAAGGCTGTGGCAGCCACAGCCCGAAAGCTGTGGCAGATACAGCCCGAAGACTGTACCAACGCCACAGCCCGAAGGCTGTGGCAGCCACAGCCCGAAAGCTGTGGCAGATACAGCCCGAAGACAGTACCAAAGCCACAGCCCGAAGGCTGTGGCAGCCACAGCTCGAAAGCTGTGGCAGATACAGCCCGAAGACTGTACCAAAGCCACAGCCCGAAGGCTGTGGCAGCCACAGCCCGAAAGCTGTGGCAGATACAGCCCGAAGACTGTACCAAAGCCACAGCCCGAAGGCTGTGGCAGCCACAGCCCGAAAGCTGTGGCAGATACAGCCCGGAGACTGTACCAAAGCCACAGCCCGAAAATGCATATATGCGTACATGCATGCATGCATACATGCATACATACATACATACATACATACATACATACATACATACATACATACATACATACTACATACATACATACACACATACATACATACATACATACATACATTACATGCATGCATGCATGCATGCATACATACATACATTACATTACATTACATTACATTACATTACATTACATTACATTACATTACATTACATTACATTACCTTACATTACATTACATTACATTACATTACATTACATTACATTACATTACATTACATTACATTACATTACATTACATTACATTACATTACATTACATTACATTACATTACATTACATTACATTACATTACATTACATTACATTACATTACAATACATTACATTACATTACAATACATTACATTACATTACATTACATTACATTACATTACATACATACATACATTACATACATACATACATACATACATACATACATACATACATACATACATACATACATACATACATACATTACATACATACATACATACATACATACATAACATAACTAACATACATACATACATACATACATACATACATACATACATACATACATACATACATACATACATACATACATACATACATACATACATAACATACATACAAACATACATACATACATACATACATACATACATACATACATACATACATACATTACATAAATACATACATACATACATACATACATACATACATACATTACATACATACATACATACATACATACATACATACATAGAAACAACTTGTAGCGACTGCATGGTGAGAAACAACCACGGGATTACAGCCCACGCACATCCACTATGCGTCCTCCCATAATACATTTCTTATACCACAGCGGACAACCCCACCCACACCCCCTCGTGTCCCCCCATACACCCAAACACCTCCACATCGATCCACACAATACATTAAACACCAACAACCATACAACAAAAAATCAATAAAAACAAAAAAAAAATTAACACCCCCCAAACATATTGATGAACCATCCACACACACCACCCTAACCCGAATCCAACCTCGAACCATACATACAAGACATCAAACCATACAAAAAACATACAAAACAAACATACCATACATACATACAATACATACATACTTACATACATTAATCAAACCCACATACAATGCATGCATACATCAAACTCCAAACATTCGATACATACATACATACATGCATGCATACATGCATACATGCATGCATACATACATACATACACGATTTTTTGTGCTGACATTTGTCCGTCTGAAGAGCTCCCTGACCGCAAACTGGGGTCGGCGGCACTGGGCGGCAGCCCTTAAATAATGAGCATGCGTATCGCGCAGTAAAGCTTAAACCGCCCTATCTTCGCACTGACGTGCCCCCAAAGGGACGACTCCCCGCTTGCCTTTGCCCCCGTTTCGGAGCCCAGGGGCAAAGGTCAGGGTGCGGATCTTGCCAGTTCGGTGCAGAAGGTGGCCCTCGACTCGAGTCGAAAGAACGACAAGGCCGATTTGAAAGGATAAGATCAGGAGATGGACATGGCCGATGAGAAGCAAAGCCTTTTCTATGATCAATTAGGGCGAAAACATGTGAGATGCCGAGCGTTGGCTCAGTGCAGGAGAATGTTCAAGAAAGGCTTCGTGCGAAACTCAGATTCCGATTCTGCTGCAACCAACACTTTGTCCCCAACTCGAACACATACCAAACGTTGTGCCACTGCTTCCAGGCAACAGTTGTAACCAGGGCAAATTATACACCGAGAAGAGCCAGGCATCCTCCTTTGGTAGTAAATGGCATCACTAAGTGTCCTTTTAGCCAAATATGGACATGCCAGGGACGTACATAGATGGGTTTTCGGCCTGTTGAGGGTTCCTTTCAAATGAACCCCCCAGATTTCACCAATGGAATATTGAGGGGGCTGACCCACAGCGCACACCTGCTGAAAGCAACCAAAAAACGATTGGCCCTCGTCATTCACAGAAATCCCACCCTTTTGGAGCTGAGTCCGGCACAGCCAGATCCTCCACTTTCCTCGGATTTGCTTCAGGTGAATCTGGGGACCCAACATCCGCATCCAGCCAAGCTTCGTGTAGTGTGGGACGAAGACTTTGCCCACCTGTGTCGAGATGTCTGCCAAGACTCACAACAACATCCGTCTGTTGACAGACCGCGGCAGCAGGCTGATTTGACATGGCCAATACTTTAACACACTATAGGACCAATTCAAGCGATGTGTAAACAAGTCAGTAACTCAAAAGCATCCCAGCCTGCAGCAGCCTTCCCAGCACTGCCTTGCGGCCGGGTCGCTCCTGCCGGCGAAGCTGTTCCAAACTAGGCCAGGAGCCGATCAGCCTTCAAGTCAAAAGATGGGCGCTGTTCGAATGGTTTGGAACGAGCAACTTTTCACTGCAAAGTCTAGCTCCATGGTGTTGAGCTTGAGCCCAACGTTGTCCAAAACAAGGCCTGCCATGTACCGTGCTTAAAATCCAAGTCGTCCATGTCATTGCCTCTATGACGGGAGGATATGGAGAAATGATGCTGGCCCAATTCGACTGGATTCCGCTCAGCGAGCGGCCAGAGACCGCCTCAAGATTAAAAGGGCCTGCGGAACTGCACATGACCAGGCGAGCCTCAAAAAGCTTGCGGGAAATGCCAAAACATCTCAGCTTGCCCGCAGGCTTTTTTGTTATAGCAAATCGACTTGCTTCAAGCCAACACCCCAACTCCTAACTCCCAACTCGCTTGAAGCTGTGCACCAAACGGCTTGTTTCCGCCTGACATCATCAAAATCAAAAGGCACGTTTAGTGCTTTGCATTTCCCACTGCCAAACATGATCTTCGCACCGGAGATCCAAACAACCCTCGCAGGCAAAATACCCTAGCAAACACCATCGTATCCTTTCAAAGGGACTCTTTAAGGGGTCGCCGATATCCCGGTCGAAAGTGACGTTCACCGCTTCCGAGCTCCCGCCATCCCACACCAGCGGCATAGACCGCCTGGCGGACACCAGAAAATCCAGAAAGGTGGGACTGGAACGTCAATTCGGTTGCTGCAGGTGGCTCATTCCGGTTGATTCACCCTTAGCCTCACCGTGCCTTGATGGAATTCCCGTCGTTGTCCTTGCTGCTCAGCGGCACAAAGAATTTGCCCGGATTGGTCCGAATCCTGAGACACTGAGGGTGAGAGAATAGGCTAGTGTGCTTCGTTAAAAAAAACAAAAACAAAAAACAAACTGTCTTTGTAGAACTTCGGCCAGCCCCAAAGTGCGTGCCTCAATCGTAGGGGCTAGCAAAACCGTCAGCAAACCAACTCCCCCGACAGAACTAAACAAAAAAAGTCCGGCTAATTTGTTTGCAGGCATCTGATGCTCCAACGCATCGTCCACCGGTTCCACGGCTTTCAATCGGCTTCCGCAGAGCTCCACCGGCATTGACCTTCGATCGCTTCGAAGGAGGGGATCTCACAAACTGGAGCTTGGCTTCTCGGAGTGTTGGGATGCGATTTTCCAAAGGCACGTTGGGAGTGCTATTTCTATGTTTGGCACTTCACGGGCGATCGGTTTGCCCAATTCCCACACCGTGCTAGCACAGGGCGTCTATGAGGTCCCTGGAAAGCATCGTGATCCCGAATGTATCAGGGGCCTTCAAAGACCGATTGAGCCAAGTCACACGAAATTGTTCAATGCTGCGTGCAGCTGAAATTTGTCAAATTTCTCGTACACGTAGGCGGTCTCATTCTCTCTCGCCTGCAAAATTTCTGGCGTTGACCCCACGCCCCCAAGGAAAAAGGGCGACTTTGGTCCCTTCTTCGCAGGCCCCCAAATTAAATATTCCCCATCAACTACCAGGAAGATGTGCAAAGTCTGTCCAACCAGTGTCAAAACCTGGGTTGCCATCTGCTTTATACCTCTCACGATTCACGCCAACCACTTGGAGGGCCGGTGTTGATCTCTGGGGTAAATTGAAGACACACATACGAAAAGGCTTTTAAAGGTAAGGTCTCATATGAAAGAAGTTTCTATCATGGGGATGTCAGTCGCCAGCGTCGCTGTTTGCTGAGCCGGCCGCGGCTGGCTTCACCTTGAGGCCGCGAGTCGCCTAGGCTTCGGCCCGAGGCGCCAAAGCTTCGGCTCGGGGCTTTCAAAGCTTAGACGATCAAAGAGGTCCTGTTGCAACGGGACAGGAATATACATTAAGGCTTGCCAAACAGTGTCACAGATATGCCCCCCCTGTCTCGTACCGAAACAGAAACCGGCTGGTGTATCATCCAAACACCTCAACCTTTGGCTAGGGCGGCACTTTGGAACGTACTGCACCTGCCCCGGTTGTAAAGAACCTCTCACTAGAGCTGTCCCCATTTCGGCATGGGAGTGAGTGACCATATTGAGCAAATGGGAGTGACTTTCCCCCTTCCTGCCACACGCGGCAAATCAAAGAGGAAATTGGCCTTCCTCGGCCTTCCCTCGGGTCTGTGATTCTGGCTGGTAGCTCCTGCTCGTTCAAAGCTACTCTACTTTCCCAAGTCCTCGCCCTACTGCAAATTCCAATGCAGCTGCCCAATTATGTTTGACCCTCCAGCGAAGCTATTGGGGGGGCATTGAGGCTGTCAAGAAAGGCCCTCCCAGGAAGCTGTTTCGATTGCATGTTGGCCCTTCAGAAATACAAGGGTCAAAAAGAATACAAGGCCAGTGCTGATTTGAGACCGCCAACCCACTCCCAGCTCTCTCTTGGCGCCGCGCCTCGCTTTCTTCTCTAATCGCCAGCACTTCACCCAGCAGCGCGAAACATAGCCTAGGGCCACGGGTGAGGGGGGCTGGTAAGGGGGCGAGTCAGGAAACGAGTGGGGCCAATTCAGAAAACAAGTTTGCTCAAGTCAGGAAAGGAGGAAGTGTCAACAAACACTGGGTCTAAGGCATCCAAATTTTGGTAAGTGAGGAAAAGTAGTGGACACATATTGTTGGAGGGACTAGGGTTGTCGGAGGTGTGGAGGCAGGGGAACAAGGTTAAGTGAGTCAGGAAACATCGTGCAAAGAGATTGTTGGATGGACCAAGGTTGTTTCCTGAGGAAAGAGTTTGGAGTCAGGGGAATAAAGTTATATAAGTGAGTCAGAACACGTTGTGGACACATATTGTTGGAGGGTTGCCTAAGGACAACAGTTTGAAGGCAGGGGAATCGGCGAGTCTGGAAACACCGTAGCCACACAACCAAGTACGAGCGAACCGCAACCATACCTAAACCCACTGTCAACAAGCCAAAAGAAACCCAAAACTCACTGCACACCAAGCATAAAGTTGCCCTAAACCCAGCCACTCCAAGTATACATCAGTTTTAAAACAACATGAATCCAATCCAAATTAAACCTAACTGAACCCCACACTAAACCAAGCAGAAACCGAAGCAAACAACTTCTACACCAGGCAAAACAAAGGCAAACACCTAAACCGAACGTAAACCAACCCTTGAACCCAACCTAAATCAACTAAACGAAGCCCAAACAAACCCATACCAACCCCAATCTCACCCTGTCGGTATGTGCCACAAGGCGTTTCCTGACTCAAACATCCTGTTTCCTATCTCGTGTGGGAGTTTGTTGTCTAAAATAGCTACCACTGGGTTTCCTGACATGCCTCTAGTTGTTTCCCGACCCGCCTCTAGTCGTTTCCTGACACACTACCTGACATGGTCTTTTGACTCTGACTTGATCTAGTATCCCTCGGCCACACATTTTACATGGCTATGAGCTTTCATAACAAACCCCCCGAAAAAGTGGTTCATCGCCGGTTAAATTTCACACCGAAATGAACATGATGATGTGGCTGTGCCACAGATATGGACCCAATGTGGGTATGGTGCTGCCAATGTGAAACCAGCCAACATGCCTACACATGAGTGTCAAAGGCTGAATGTGTGTGCCCACATGTGGACCCCTGGTATGAACCCCTAGTTACTGGTTAATTCACCGTTGGTTTTGGCCGCATGTGGGAAATCAGCCCTCAAAGGGTCCAAAATGGCCCTGGGTTCCTATGTGGATCTATACAGTCAGCCTTTGCAAGTGAGGGATCTTCATGATGGGTGAGCTCCTGCCACTCGCCCGGAAGTGTCATACTCCAGAATCTTCTCTGTCTTGTGCCGTGTGCAATCAATGACTAATTGTTTTGGACACAGTGCCCATTCTAAGCCTCTGTGAAGTGAGTTCACGCAGCACACAGAGCACATATCATGGAAACGTGCTAGGTGCCATGTCTGCCAAGTCACCACCTCCGAACCATCACTGGTTGGCAAAATCCATATGAAGAATTTGGCAGGCTGCAGATGCTGAGCCGAGACGCATCAGTATGGCCGATGAATATGAATGGTTTCTGCCTATGCTGAGCGCAGGTGGAGCTTCCAAATGGCAGATCTTCAAATGGGTCGGAACTTTGATTGGGAAGGGGAGCTCATTTTTTGTTTAACTCCGAACACAAGGAGTTTGCAGTTGCCTCAGGCACCATTGGAAGGTTCTGGTCAAAAACTACCTAACATGTTGAAACCCACTCTTGGATCTCCGGTCCCTTGAAAGAAGTCCGTGATTGCACCTTCCTCCTCCATGAGGGGCGCGTCGTAGCCAGGGCC
>CAUJNA010003310.1:346876-414376 GCA_963377175.1 Effrenium voratum
CTGGAGCGCGGTTGGCGCCCCTAGGAAGGTCGTCCCAAACGGGGAAGGGAGGCGGGGCCTCCACATCATCATGATCCACTCGAGCCGGGGGCTTAGTCCCTAGGTGCAAACCCCAACCAAACAACAGGGGGCCCCCCAAAACCCCGGAAAGTCAACCCCGAAACGGAGGAAACGGGGGAAAAAGGGGGACCCAGGAGCCGCCCCGAAAAGGGAAAACCAAACAAGAGAGGGGAACCAAGGCGCACCCCGGATCAGCCCAAGCCGCGCCAATTTTCCTCGCCTGGTGCAAGTCTGGGCCTGCGCTGTTCCCTGGGGGGGATATCAGCGCCTTCGGCAGCTGTCCCCCCCCGGGTTGCGCTGCGCATCCGTTCCGGATGGCCGCGGTCCTGGATGGTGTGCCGGAAGATGGCGTTGTCCCGCATCCTCACGCGGCCCCCTTCGCGATGTCATCGATGCGCTTGAGCGCAGCAGCCTCCGGATTCCGCAGAATCAGCTCCCAGATGGCAGTGGAGACGTGGCCTGTCTGGGTGGTCTGGCTGAATCTGAACCTGGGCACCTTCTGGTCCACGATGGAGACGTCCCGCAACGGGGCCGAGGGCTCCACCCGGCGGTAGTACTCCAGCCGCTCCTTCACCCAGCGGTTGTAGAGGCCCTCCGGCGGCTCGTCCAACACCCGCTGCAAGATGGCCTTGCCGGCCCGGATCTGGAGGAGGCGGGTGCCCCCTCCCCCGGCACGCCAGTACCCCTTACAATACTTGCACATGTAGCCCCCCGGGTCTCCCCTTTTGTCTTCGGGATGAGTTCCCACGGGGTGACGGAGCTCAGGACCAGGCCACACTCCATGTGCGCCCAGAAGACATGCTTCATCTCCACCGGATAGTTCTTCTTCCGGTAGTCCTTACCCACCACGCCGTGGACGTTGTCCGCCGTGAGGGGGGGGTAAACGATCCCCTCATCGCCCTCGCCTCCCCTGGGGCGGATGTCAGGGCCATCGGCACCTGTCCGGCACCCAGGGGCGGAGGGGTCCAGGCCCATAAGCTTGATCATGTCGTTGGTGTAGCCGAGCTTGCGGTAGATGGAGGGGGCCACTGAGTCGGGGACTGCGCCGACCCACCACTGCTTCGTGTTGCAGCGCCAGTTGACCTTCACCTCCGCCAGGGTCCCCGGGCCTCCAATGCGGTCCATGAGGGCCTTGTACACCTCTGGGAACTGCTGGAGGCTCTCCACCGGGACCGAGATGCGCTCGTCGCATACCGCCCGCAGGATCATCTGCTCCGTGGAGTCCGCCACGTCCTGGACCGGGAGCTGCATCACCTCCGCCGGGGTGTCCGTGAGGAAGGCCCGGGCCGCGAGGACCTTGCCCATGGCCCGGTAGACCCATCGCCACTCCGGTCCTGTCTGCGGAAACGGAAGGCCCTCCTCCTTCAGGAAGCACCGCGCGTCCTCCTTCAGGGTCTCCCAGCCCTCCAGGCGGGTCTGATTCTGGGCCTTGTTTTTCGGGCCCCGCTGCCTAGGGCCCTGCAGCAGTGGCAGAGACTCCCAGACTCCCCAGAGCTGGCGCAGGGTGTAGCTGTGCCCGAACATCCCCAGTAGGCCTGGGAGTGTCCAGAACGAGAGCGCGTCCAGTGGAAGTCCTCATCCGGATCGTGGGGGCCAGCCCAAAAGATGGATCGCAGGTCCCCAGGTAGGGTCGGTCCCCCGCCTTCGCCTGCTGGTGCAACTCATCAACGGAGTACCTGGCCCAGGGGAGTCCACCCACCTGGTGGTTCCTGGGATGCGTACCCTTCTCCAACGCCTCCGGATTCACCTTGGTGAGGTTTTTCGCCCAATCCGGGTCGTGTACCGGGCCCGGTCGTCGGACCCAGCGGCCCGCAAAGATACGGACCTCTCCGACCCGTTTGCTCATCATCCAGCGCAGGACCGAGAGCTGCACCTCCGGGTCCTTGGTGTCCAGGCCCACCGGGGTGGCGGACGGCTTGTCAGGGCCCTCGGCACCTGAGCTCGTCGCGCCAGAGCCCGAGGCTGGGGGGATGGTGGGCGGCCTGTCAGGGCCCTCGGCACCTGGGCGCGCCGCACCAGAGCCCCCCGCCTTTGGCATGGGGATCCCTGTCAGGTCCGGCAGATCTGACAGGAGGGCCGCCGGGAAGGGATTCCTACCCAGCGAGATGACCGCCTTGGCCTCAAGGTAGGAGTCCGTGTGGGATGTGAGGTCGTCCATACTGAAGTCCCTCCATGCCGTTGTCGGCTCGAAGACCCCAGTCTCAATGGCGACCCGGACCTCACTAGGCCACGCACTGAAGGGAGGCGCGATGGGCTCGAGCATTCTGGTTTCGAGGGAGCCCTTCGCCTGTCTGGCTTGGTGTTTCGCTTTCGCCTCCTCCGCAGTGGTCTGGGCCTGGAGGAGCTCCGGTGTGGGTCTCCCCCAGTCCGCACCCAGCTTGTCCAGCAGCTTCTCACGGAAGAGGTCCAAGTCCAGGTTCTTCAGGAGCAGGCCTCCATCACCTCCTCCGTCAATGGCCCCCCCTTGAAGTTCGTGGAGGACCGCCGCGGAGCGCTCCACCGCTTCCACCTGGTCCGCCTTCTTGGCCTCCTCCTGGGCGATGGTGGTGGCGTTGAGCCGGGTCTGAATCTTGAAGGCCTTCACCGCAGACGGGTGGAAGGCTCTGCATTCCTGGCCCTCTTCCTTGTCGCCTGGCAATGGGGGCCTCCATCGGGTCGGTGGCCAGCTCGCTGACGTCCACCGAGGCACTGAGCTTGAGGTCGCGGGCCCGGTCCGTGTCAGGGCCTTCGGCACCCGCGGACCGGGCCGCCGTCCAGACCGCATTGCCCTGGTCATCCACCGTCAACTGCCAATGCGTGCCCGCCATCTCCAGGGTGGCCGAGTTGGTCGCCGTGTCAATGGGCTCCGTCTTCTTGCCGCACCCCATGCACTTCGTGGCGCCCTTCTTCACCCAGGGCATGGTGCAGCAGGGGCAGATCCAGGATGTGGGCACCTTGCCCAGGGGGCGGTTCTCCAGGCCCCCGTACCCCAAGCCAGCGCGCTTGCCAACCTGCTGTCCCGGGGTGCTGAGCCGGGCCTCATGCTCGTACTTCATCTTGGCGATGTAGAAGGCCTCCACAACGCGCTCCAGGCCCCCCTGCTTGAGTTGGGGGCCCTCAAAGCCTCGCAGGAGCCGCTGGACGTCCTTGGCCTGCAGTCGGCGGAGCCTAGTGGCCGTGGTCGCATCGAAGCAAGGGAAGTCGCCCGCCATCTGGTCGTCGCTGAACTGGTAGAGGCCCTCCGAGACCTTGAGGGCCTTGGTGAACACGCTCCCCCCCGGCGGGGGGGCTGCGGGGTTCTCATCCTCCTCCGAGGACGCCTGCTCCTTGACCTTCGCCATCAGCTCCCGGCGCCTCTGCCACTTGGCGTCTGCCCGGGCATCCAGGCGGGCTCCTCCAAGCGGGCTGCAGCCGAGGGGGACCTGGGCATCGGCAGCTCCTTCTCGTCCTTCGCCAGGAGCTCCTCCATGGGCACGTCCTCCTCCGGCGGGTTCAGGAGCTCCAGGAACGCCCCTGGGGGGCGTGTCAGGGCCTTCGGCACCTGCGCCACCCCAGGGGCTGCATCTTCCATCGGCTCATCCTCTGCCTTGCGCTTGGCCGGGATAAGGGGGGCCTGCTCCAGCTCATCTGCGCTGGAGAAGAAACGCTCGTCAGGTGCCTGAGGGACCTCAGCAGCCAAAACGGTCCATCCTTCTTCCTCCCTCTTCACGAGGCTCGCCAGGTACTTTGCCATGGAGGCCTTTGCCTTAGCCTTGGCCTCTGCTACCGCGGCACCAGCGTAGGCGGGGGCGTACATGGCTTTGAGAGTAGGGGAAAGAAAGATTTCAAATCACAAGACAAAAGATCAAAAGGTCCACTTGAGCCAAAATGGTGGCCCAAGTGGATACTTATTAAGAGTCAAGACAAGCGACCACCTACGGTTAACGCTTTAGCCCAACATACATATACATATACATACATACATACATACATATACATACATACATACACATACATACATTACATACATAGATAGATAGATACATACATACATACATACATACATACATACATACATACATACATACATACATACATACATACATACATACATACATACACACATACATGCATGCATACATACAAACATACAAACATGCATACATACATACATACATGCATGCATACATGCATACATGCATACATACATACATACATACACGATTTTTTGTGCTGACATTTGTCCGTCTGAAGAGCTCCCTGACCGCAAACTGGGGTCGGCGGCACTGGGCGGCAGCCCTTAAATAATATACTTACCTGCCGTGACCATCTATTCCAAGAAAGAATGCAAAGCGAGGCCGGCCACTGACAACCTTCCGGCCCTTTGCATCAAGCTCCTCCACTTCTCTCCAGTCGGGGGAGAGAAGGCCCTGCTTGCAACACCACGGAGTACCTGCATGAAAGCTTCAAGGTCCACCAAAAGATCTGAGCAACAATTCCTCACGAGGTGCCTGCATCAGCTGCCACAGCTGCGCCAGCGTGCTTGTCAGCCCCCGCGAAGGCGCGCATGTCCAGCGGTTGGGCAACGTGAGTGGGCGAGGATGGAATCAAGGTTTGCCTTTTCCACTAAGATACACCGCCTCCCTTGAAAAGGGTTTTCTGCACTAGCAGGGGGGGGAAAGCTCGTTCATCAGCCACAAGTGGAAAAGGCAAGCCATGGATGGAATGAAGGCAATGGAAGTAGAGCAGCGCCCGAAGCGGCTGCCGAGTGCGGAGCGCGCTTAGGGCAGGCTGCCTTATGTGTTTTCGAGAGGTCCCTGGTGGGAGAAATAGACACAATCTTGAGCAAATGGGATCCATTGCAGCCCCCAGAGTGATTATTGACCTTTTGAATCTACTCCTAGCCAAACTAACCTAAAAAGGATACGTACCTTTGCGAATACAACTCAGGACCATTGGGTCATGACCGTCCCATGGCTCCCCTTCAGGCTCTGAATAAGAATTGAACACTCTGACATCCTCTGCCAGATGGCCATGGGTCAAAATCCAAATCGTACCCCCAGTGAACATCCCAATCCCCACTAAAATAGGTTCTAAAATGGGTGGTGCAACGAAAACCCCAAAAATGGGATCCCATTGGTTTTAACTTCCTCTGCCAGATCTTTGGGGGGGGTTCCAAATGCCTAAGCCACTTTGCTACGAGAAAAAGACCGAGCAGTCCGACACACCGAAAAATTCGCCAGCTGCGCGTCGTGGCTGGGGTCGAACTGGCCTCGCCTGAGCAGCACGTGGGGGGGTGGGGAGGGGCAGGGGGTCGGCTACCATTTAAACCTATCCAAAAAGGGGGCCCCCTACTCTGGGAAAGACCTCAGGGCAGCAAAAAAAGCCGAATGACATGACTGACCCAGGTTTGCTTTGAGCCTTCTGACCATGGCGAAAGCCAAAGTCCGCGCTGGTTCTCACTGCAATACAAGAAACCAATGGCAAACCAGTTTGCGCTTCCCGAAAACAGAGAGGAATGCGAGAAACGCATTCCAGCGGTCAAAAAGAAAAGCAACCGGAGAACAAAATTCATCTCCTGCGAAGGCGTCCCCTGCCACGAATTTTGTTTCCAAATAGGCATGCATCAACATAGGGACCTCCCCCCCCCCTCAAATCCTGTTTTCCTTTGGGTTTCCCTTTCCATCCCAGAAAGGTACCCTCAAAAAACACGCGCGGGCAAAGCCGGAAGGTCGATCCCATGTTCCCATATGTTCCCCATCATCACCTTAGCCCTAGTTGCCATCTACCCTCGCAAAGCCGGGGTTCAAGTCCGAATCCAAACCACCAACTGTTTTTCTCCCGCAAGCCCAGGGGTTCCTTGAAACTTGGCAAAACATCAAGGGACGCACGGTTTTGGCCCTAAACAAACACCACACTCCTCATACCGGTCACCTAGATTGGCCTTGGACCTGGGTTTCCTTTCCGTAGTTCTCCAACAGCTGAAAGCTTTGGGGCCCAGATAGGCTCCGGGGTAGTCCGGGGCGGCCCTGAGGTCACGTTCCACGAGGGTTCCACCAGGGTTCCACCAGGCCAGGGTTCCACCAGGGTTCCACAAGGGTTCCACGAGGTTCTGCGAGGGCTGCGGGGTGGTGCGAGAACTAAAAGAGCACCGCATGCTGTTGGGGATATCACCTGAGCTTATTTGTTTGGAGGGCTTCGTTGCAGAAACACGTCGCATCTGAGGTCCCCGCCCACCCTCAGAGTGGGGAGCAGTGGCCTGGCCAAAAATGTCGAAGCTCCGAGTGGGGAGTGGTGGCCAATCAAAGGGCTTACGGGGAGTTCAAGATGAAGGTGTCTGGGATTATGATCAAGATGTTCAAGATGATGGGTATGCAAGATATTCAAGATGATTATCAATAAGTTCAGGAAGTTCAAGATGTTCAAGATGACTCAAGGGAAGTTCAAGTGAATGTGGAAGATATCAGAAGTGACTCAGAGATAGTTAAAGATGATTTGTAGGTGCATTCATTTGCGCCACGACCGGAGTCTTTGAATGGGTTGCACCCAGAATCACGGGGTGCGTCAACTGTATCTTGTTGCAGTAGTTCAAGTCTCATTCTGGGCGCAAATGTTTCCGTCAGCCTCAAACTAAGGGGAGCCTAAAATGGTGAGAAACACCCCTTGCCAGTAGAGCGCCCTTAGATCCGGAATCTGGTATCAGGGTCTAGGCGGAACGCACCCCAACCTCAAGTTGGAGTCCCCGAAAGAATAAGCCCAGGTCAAACGTTCTGTTCTCCAAAGAGGGAGGGAATTCTAAAGGCAAACCCTGGGGATCAACCCACCCCTAAATTAAAGGGGTTTCAAAAAACAATTATTGACCTAAGGGTTTTCGTCATGCGAATTGGATCTTTGCACTTCTTTCCATGGGGGTTGAAGCCTAGGGCAAACTCTGTCCGGTACTCGCGACCCTTCTCACGTGGATCCCTTTTTAAACAGTTCGACGCATCTTCGATTCGGCTTGCCATGATTCGCATGCAAAAGTCCCGGAATCAACCACTAGTAGGGAGGAAACCCGTTTCTTCCGACTTTCAGTAGAGGACTCCTCTTGGTTGCTGTTGATCCCTCTGCAAAAAAATCGTGTGGTTAGATTTTTGTTGGTTCAACTTGGCAAGTCCCGGCCTGTTTCAACCAAACAGTTATATACGTCAAGTCCAAAAGTTATCAAGTCCAAGGGTCCAGATAAAGAATAGACTCCAAACATTTCAAGGTCCTCCAGATTTGAGAGGTTAGAATAAGGGTGCCCTGTTGTCTGTAGTCTATTTTAGTGGGGGAACCCTCCCGCAAAAAAGGGTAAAAGGGGACTACTGGGGGACCTAGATTTCAAGGGCTATTTAAATCGGACTCCCCTATTCTTTCTGGGGACTCTCGGACTTTTTGACTCCAAACATTTCAGGCTGAGACCCTTCCACGTCAGAGACGCCCAGCCACGGCCCGTCCGCGATTGGGCGCCCAAACCATCGAGCAGCAAGCGACGAAGGGAGGCCTCAACGAAGGGAGCCGAATCGCCGAATGGCAGGCCAAGCCGAGGAAGGGGGGGGACCTTTCTAATGAACCACGTGGATCGATCCAGTTGCGATCGCTTTTCTTTTTTCCATCCACTTTACCCCAAAAACCGATCGCAACAGTGACTGAACAAAAAAGAAAGCAACTTGGATATCTAGGCAGTTGTTGAGTATTCCGAGCTGGAGAAAATCAGCTCACCGGAAATGTTTGCAAGATTTCACGAATCCAAAGCCTGGATTCAGAGTTAGGATCTCCAAGAAATTCCATGTATCACGGGTTTCCCTCGATAGACCCCCCGGATTCGTGAGCTTGCTCTAAAAACCGGCAGACCAAAGGAAGATCTCCAAAAATCCCCTCCCCTTCCCGAAAATTCCGTGAGACAAGGGCGCGGAGAACCAAAAGCCGCGAACTGTTGGGGGGAAGAAGGAAGCAGTGGGATCGATCGGGCCATCCTGTGCTCCGGCCAGGGCAACCCCCCCCGAATAAGAAAAACCAAAGCAAAAAACCAGAAAGGGCACACAAGGTACATACATGCTTACGTACGAGGAGGGGAAAACATGTCTCTCAGACATGCTGGGACCGGCCCGGGTCCCGAACGTGTTCCAGGTGAAAAGGGTGGGAGGGTACCTTCCAACGAAACGCCCGACCAAAAGGGGGCGACTCCTCGTCCACTCAGCGCTAACGCGAGCGCGCTGAGATCTCGGCACGGCGCCCACCAGCTCCAGGGCGGAGGTGGTCTTGCGCTTCAGGCCTCGCGAGGTCGCGGGGACATTTTTCACAGATATCACATTCCCCCAAAAAGCAAGGTGACCTACTTGCTGTGTATGGACGAAATCCATTTCGCACCACTTTGAAGCCATGATAAACCAGTGCTGATTGGTAATTACAGGGGAATCATCATTCCAGTGATTCTTGGGTGGTGCAGGATTTCGTTCATCCACAGTACTGTGGATGATTACGAAACCCATTTCGCACCACCGGTCAGAAACCCTGGCATGATGATTCCCCTGTTACCAAGAAACAATGGTTTCCCGTGGTGTAAAAGTGATGCAGGATTGCGTTTATCCACAGTACGTTAAGGGGGAAAGGGGGCTGCGTGGTCCCGCAATTCCCTTTCTCCAGTATTCAGCGTCAGCTTTAAGGAGGTGGGGATGTGACCATATGAGGCACATGCAAGGCTTTGTGGCTATTGCACCCTGCATAAAACCTCGTTAGCGGTTTGCTGGTTTGTGGGGAGGCGCACAGCTTCCTGACAAGCCTCAGTTTAACAGTCTAACCCAGTAGCAACCAAGCAGGGGTTGTATATTCCTACTTTCCACCCTACAAGATGTGATACTTGCAAAAATGAGCAAAGGGCTTGCTCTAGTTTGTAAGGGCTTGCTCTAGTTTGAATCAGAGCCCTCCAAGAAAAGAAACCAAAGGCAAATGGGGCTCGATGTGAAAATACCTTTGGGAAAATATGGGTTTGTCTCAACTGGGCTGTCTTCAATGTGTTTAACTCTTCGTAGGCTAAACAAATGGAAACCCAACCACTAAACCGACAAAAAACAACTCAAAACCTAAGGAACCGGACGGCTGGGAGCCATCAAGTCAGAATTAGGAAACTGAGAGGGGAAGGCAGGATTTGGGCAATTTCTGGTGCTCTTGGATTTTTGAGGCTCCTATCTTCCCCCCCCCCCCCGGTGGGCACCAATCATATAGGGGTCGCACTGCTCAGAATCTGAGGGAAAGCAGTTTTTCGGTGTGACCCTTGACATTTTACAGCAAGCTTTCGGGCAGTACTGTTTTCCCACATCCACTTGGTTGACGTGGGAAGCGGAGCAAAACAAAAATAAACTTTTAGCAGTCAAGTGGGGACTTCAACCACTAAACCACCATAAGCAAACATGTAGAACCACAGTAAGCAAGAATGTAAAATGTTGCCCAATATCAAATGGGCCCCCAACAAGTCGCCTTAAACTTGTCACTGGTCACAACCCATATAGCAGCTGGTCCTTGGTCCGTGAGACCTAGAGTGAATTTCGGCCCCAACAACAACCATGTCTATGTCAATTTCCCGAGGCCCAACCCTTCGAGCCCCGTTTCCGCTTCAGTGAGGCCCCGGCCGGCCACATCCAGCCAGGCCAGCGCCAGGTTGGTGGCCCTTGGATCAAATCGAATGCGACGCGACGGGCGTGGGGCATGAAGAACACCTTGAGTGGCTCAAGGATTAACCCCCCTTTTCGTATGGCTTTCTCACAAAAGCAGGTTTTTAGTGGAGAGAATAGAATAAGTTGGTACCAACTTGTTTCTGTCGTTTTTAGTAGGGAAACCCTCCCAAAGGGTGAGAGAGGGCACTGGGGGGACCTAGAAATTGGAACGCCTGAGACAAGCCCTTTAAGTCTTGCTTTAGGATTTGGACCCCTCCCCTGGATGGCTTCGGCTTTCTCTTTTGACATTTCCCTAAGCCACTTCAAAACCCCCCCCCTCCGCCAAAAACAAAAAGCGACTCACCCATACTGTGGATGGTTGCGAAATCTATTTCGCACCACCTAAGAAACCCGGAATGCCGATTCCCTTGTAAATACCAACCAACGGTCTGGCTTCCTATGGTTTCAAAGTGGCTAGCGAGAAGCGGATTTCGCAAAACCATCCACAGTATGAAAGGCATCCATGTTTCTACCCCGCTGAAAGTGGCTAAGCCTTAGCCCAGAATTCTTGCAACTAGGTAGCTGCAAAAGAAAACCCTGAGCCTGGGGAAGGGTTGAACCGTTTCACCGTCTTTTGGAGAAGGGAAATGGGAAGTTGGTCCAATTGACCCTCTCCTCTTCGCTGGTTTGCTAGCTGGTAACGGCAAGAGTCATTCTCCAATTCGTAAAGGACTCATCGAAGATCAAGCTTTGATCATATGGTGTGAATCTGAATACTCTTAAACTGCGGATGGGCGAAGTCCATTTCGCACCACTTTCAAACCACGGGAAACCATTGTTGGGATTTACAGGGGAATCGACTCATGCCAGGGTTTCTGAACGGTGGTGCGAAATGGGCTTCGCAACCATCCACGGTGGGAGACCCCTTGAAGTGGACATCAAAATTTGGGGGGATTCATGTCCAACCACTTTTGGTTCCAACTCTTTTTGGTTGACGTTGGAAGGGGAGCAAAAACATTTGTTGAGCAGTTAAGTGGGGATTTCCCACTAAACCACAATAAGCAAAAATGTAAAACGTTTCCCAACGACAACCATGCTTAACCCACAGCGCGTCAAACACCTTCAGGGACCGTGGCCTTTTCCTTTTTCTGGCCCCGTTCTTCTACCATCAACGTCACCCCGCAGGTTGAAGGGAAACCACCAACCAGTTTCTGACTTTGATAAGCCCCGGAATGGATGCAAATCATGGCCCCCTGTTTGACCAAAGCGCAGGTGAAGAGGCCGATTTCCGTGTCAGGAACCAGCGGCACTGACTGCGGCCAAACAAAGCGGGCGTTCCGAATGGAATGGAAGCTAAGAGGAGCGCCGTACTTTTTTCCAGGTGTCTCTTTTGTTCTTCAGGTGCCCTTTTTGGGGTCCGGATGTTTAAGAGGGCAATCAAAGGGAAACCACCTATGGTGCCCGAGTTTGACATCCCAGATGGATGTCAAGAAGTCCAGAGACATTCGGAAAGCTTTCAATTTAACTACTAGGTCCTCCAGTGAGGTTAGAATAAGGGTACCCTTTTTCCTGTAGTCTATTTTAGTAGGGGAACCCTCCCCCACAACCAAAATGTAAAAGGGCACTACTGGGGGGCCTAGACTAACCTGAGAAGGTCTACCCGCTTTGGGTGCGAAAGGGAAACTCGCAGGAAGCTACTGACTTTGGTTTTTCGGTGCAACTGTGTCCACTGCTTGAGTTGATGGCCACAAACAATTTCCAGACTTCGTGTTTGCCACGATCATGGCCTTCCCACAACTCTGCTCCCCAGACATAAAAGGTTTCAGAACCTTGACTAAAAATGGCGGCCAAATCAGGTAAAGCCCGGCAAACCCAAGCTTGGGCGGTTTTGCTTTTTGTTCTTCTTGTTCTTTTTCTATTTTTTTGGGGGGGAGAAGGGAGGTCAGAAGGAAGCTCCTTTTTTTTTGCTCTTTTCGGGGGGCCAAAAGAAATACACAGCCCCAAGTCGGGCTACCCCCTCCTCCCCCCCCTCCCGCCGCGGTTAAAGCGAGCGGGAGTAAAGAGCGGTTTGGGTCCCTAAGTCCCCGGCTGGAAGATGGTCACCAGGGCAAACATGATCGAAGGCCTGAAGGATCCACGGTTTCACTTGGCTGCACCTGAGCTACTATCACACCCCGAAATGAGCAAAGTGGCTGGATTGAGTGGACTGAAATGGTTTCACTTGGTGTGGTTGTCAAGAATAGGGTAACCCGCAATGTGTTTGAGTGGATTGGTGGTGGTGATTTGGGTGTGGTCGTCAAGAATAGGTACCCAAAAATGGGTTGCCCTGGTAAGTGGAGCTGTTGCACCACCTGAGCTACTGTCAAACCCCTAAATCCTGAGCAAAACTGCTGGTTTGAGTGGATTGATGGTGGTGATTTGGCCGTGGGTCAAGAATAGGGCAACCCCCAAATGGGTTGCCCTAGTGGAAACACGGACCAAAACCTGCGGTCCATTTCCTGGTGGTTTCATTTTGACCCATACCCACTTGCCCTCTGCCCGGTGCCGCCAAACACCGACGCCACTTTTTTACAGCCCAGAGGCTCCTGGCTTCGGCTTTCAATGGAAGACCCCCTCCCCTAGACACCCGAGGTGGTTGGGGGTCTCAAAACCAGGTTGTTTGAAGGCCCTAAATCAATCGGGAGCCTCTGGGAGGTGGTTGATCCAATTGTCTTTGGCGGCAGGGTCCAAGGTTTCACATCCGGATATGTCGGTTGTGCATTATTGTTGACAACGAACATTTGGCGGCTATCGTGGAATAGAGAACAATGATCAAATGTGCACCGTGGTTCACACACTGTTCTGCGTTGGTCGTGGTTCCATCAATACTCTTGTAACATGGAACCCGAAAACCGAAAACCTCTGGGCTGTTCCGCTGTTCCCAGATCCCCACCTAAAAGTGTAGCTTCTGGTGGTTTGGTGGAAACTACCACTTACTACACCCTACATAGCTAAAAACCTAAAGCCTAAGAGGACGGCTGGGAACCACCAAGTTTAGAAGGCTGGGAACCACCAAGTTTAGAGGAATCGCTTTTTAGACGCTTTCGGTTGTCCAGAGTCCAGGTGAACGACCATGCCATTCGGGGCAAAGAGTTGAGAGAAGTGGCTGTGGGTCAAAGCCAATGGTACCATTTTGGGGTAGGTAAATTCACCACCCATTTTAGAACCTATTTTAGTGGGGATTGGGATGTTCACTGGAGGTACGGGATTTTGACCCATGGCCAAGTGAGTTTCGCACGGGTCCCGTTCTCGGGAAGATGCCCACGTTTTCTTCCAGGCCCAGCGCAAACCTGGCTTGGTCCTTGGCCCCCCCCCAAAAAAAAAGTGCTCTCCCATTGAGTAGGGCAGCCGAGATTGTCCAAAGCTCAGATGAGCTGCGATGATTATTATCCTGTTGTTGGCAGCCTCCTACCACAAATATGAACAAAACTAAACAAAACAAAACCTAAGAACATGCCAGCAACAGCGACGGTTCATACCAACTTTCATAGAAGATCCGCAGCCTGCGCTTCTGCTGACGCCGTGTCACAGGGGCACGGCATCAACACCCCCAGTGCCCACAGCTGCCTTCAACCAAAAGGCATCCTCGCAAAAGACCCACAAAGAAGAGGGGGTGGATCCATTCAAAACACAGCTTTCCAAAAACGACAACAATGCAAAAGAAAACAAGCTGGGGTTGCCGTAAATGCCCACTCGTGTGACACCACTTATCAGGCCTTCCAATCACCAACTCTTCACCGAACAAAAAAAACGAGTAACTGTGTTTTTCCTATTTGTTTCTGGTATCACAGCTCAGTTGCTTTCTGCTCCCCTGCTAGAAGTGTAACTTTCAGTGGTTTAAGGGAAAACCCATTAGTTGGCAACAGGTCAAAGTCCTAACATCCCTTGGCAAAATGCGCCAAAGACAGAAATTTGGGGAATGATTCCAACTGTGTCGCCCCTCCTTCCGCGTCACTTTGGCCCACAGCCCGCCCGTCGCCATCAAATCGAATCTCAGCGCGGGACGATCGGTACTCGAGGACTGTGAGCCCTCGGGTCCCAGCTTTCCATCACCGACTCACCGCTGAAGTGCAGCAGTCTAGGGCTTGAGTCCCATTCTCTGCAACCATCGTTCTTTTCAAAAAAAACGGGGCAAATGCGGGCTTCTCGAAAACTCACTTCCGATCGAGTGGAGTGACCAGAAAAAAGCAACCAAACTCCTGGATCGCCAGTTGCGACCGCTTCTTTCCAGCCACTTTCCCACCAAAAACCAGCAGTGACTGAAAAAAAAAAAAAAACCGCAACTTGGCCATCTCCGCTGGTGGTTTACCACTAAACCGGCCCAGCCCCCAAAACAAGCGTGTAGACTCCGCCACCGAACTCAGGAAGTCCCCTGGCGGCAACGGTTTCCCCCCCCGGGAGCTGAAGAGGTGTTGGTCCATGTCTCCACCAGGGCAAGCCACTTTGGAACTCCGGCTTTTTGGGAGCTAGGGTTCAGTTCCGCAGGATTTAGCCTTTGGTTCCATTTACCAAGGTGCCATTGTAGTACATGTTTTGGAGCCACAGCCATGTCCTTCAAAAGGAGATTCCTCCACGGATTTGCTGTTTGTTTCGCCCAGAGACACACATGCTCGACCATGATAATGTCACTTGACTGGATTGGCCCAACAAGACCAACGTTGTTGCTATGCTATTGGTCTGCCAGAAAGCACGTTGCTCGAAAAACGCTGGTAGAAAATGGAACCCTTTTGCTCACTTCCGATCGAGTGGATTGGCCAAAACAAGTTCATTTTGCTTGTTTGCCACTCAAATGGTCCAAACCCAAAAAGTTTCAACTCCATGAACTCAGGAAGTGAGCTTGGGGGGTTGGCGATGTTGCAGCGAATCCATCAAGCAGCGAGGGAAAAACACAGTGCGCCGCTGAACAACTGGAGGCAGGGTTCTGAGCTACCAGATTTCGATTCCCAGTTTCTATTACCCCGGAAATGCTTGAACTAGCCGCCTGGCCATCGTTCAACCTCTACCCCTAGGAAATCGATGTTTTCTTTGTTCATCACTTTAGTGGGTATATATTTTCTTGTTCGTCATAGTGCGCCAAGGATGCAAGATCCTGTGGCTTGTTGATATTTACAGGCGGAGTCGAATCATTCCAGGGTTTCTGAACGGTGGAGTCCCAAAAGAAATCACCAGCTCAGTTTGTTCCTGAGCGACAGGCTGTCCATTTTTTTTCAGCTTCCCTCGTGCTTGGGTGGAGCAGAATCGGTGGCTTGGTGGTGAAATGGAGAGTGACCCCCGTTTACAGTTTACAAAAGCCAGAGGTTCAACTCCTCACACCGCCAATCCAAAACATCAATTCGGGAATACCTGAACAAGGGGATCTTCATCAAGCTCGAATTACCGAAACGAGTGAGCTCGGTGTACACGGCTTCACTAGCTTGTTCTATGTGGTTGATCCATTTGCTTGTTCGTCCCCACGAAGAAAAGATCCGGCAATTGTAAGCAAATCGTTAGGTAAGGGAAGCTAAAAGGAGACGCGTTACAATGCTTGGGTTTCCCTAGTGAAACCCATGTTCTAGCGGTGCCTTCGAAGCTCAAACGAAACGCTAGTGTCCCCTTGGTGGGAATCCTCGGATGGACTTTGGGCCCACCTGACCCGACAAACAACTTGGAGTTTGATAGTCTGCTGTCAACAGAAATTTGCTTCAAGTTGTCACGCACAGGGACTTGCGAGTTAACCACTTACCTGACGTGCATAACCGTGCCCGGCCAAGCAAGTGCTTTTCCCCCGTGGCCGCTTGGGCCCCTGGCCGATCATGTAGTAGGACATGGTCATGCACACGTGGTTCACCCCGAAGGACATGCAGACCTAAGCGCCAGCCGCCAAAGTGGCAACCCTCTGGCGCCCGGCTGTTGGACGCTGCCGCCCAAATGTTTTGGCCACTGCCAATCATGGCTCCGCAACGCATGATCCCGACGGAATACTAAGGCTGGCCAACCAGAACGGCGTTTGGGGGAAACCCCAGCTTCCTCCAGGCTCAGATCCCCTGCCAAAAGCTTCAACTTCTGGCCGGTGAAACGGTTCCAACCACTAAAACAACCACAAAAGCCACTCCGCACAGCCGGGGACCGCCGGCTGATCGTTGTCTACTAAAACAACAAGGAACCGGACGGGAGATTCTCCGGCGATCCACACGTAATAATGTTCTTCAACAACCATGCCAAGGGATGCTCCGAAACCCGACCGTCGCAAGGGTAAGCTGGAAACGGAAAGCAAGAGGACTAGACCCTTGTGATTCGGTAATGTAAGTTCAGGATCTAGAGCAACACTGTTCTCTGGAAAACCATGCCCTCGCAATTACCATCGACATTCATGGTGGTTTAGAGGGAAACCACCCAGATGTTGAGAGCCCCTTAGCCAAAACTAAAATGCAGCCACGGTTCGGGCCACCGCGATCCGAGTTGGGATTTTTGTGCCTGAATTGATTGAATAGGGGTTCCGTTCCTTGCCACTTCATTGCACCGGATAACCCTCTCAAAACAAGCACTCTGGAAGAAACACCCAAACCGACACGGTAATAGGTGACCTTTCGGACAAATAGGTGGTTTAAAAACAGCCTAGAAAAGCACCCAAACCAGCGGAACCCATCTATTTCTAATCAAAAAACCAAAAACAAAAACAAAAAAGCACCCAAACCAGCGGAACCCATCTATTTCTAATGTAAAAACCGGAAAAAAAAAGACGCCCAAACCAACACGGCAAACTGACGCCATTTCGAGAATGCCACACACCTGGGCCTCCCGACCCGCGCATAGGCATCGTAGCACTGCCACTTGGCCTGCAGCCTTGGCGCATGGCATGGGGGGGGGGCAGAGGGGGGCGGGTTATCTTGCAAGAGACTGCCACTTATTTCGGGGGGTCCTCAGAAAAAAGGACACCCTATATCTTTGCCATTAGTTAGTTTCCCTGTTTCCCCTCTAGTTGGTTGCTTGGAGCCTGGTGGTTTGATTCATTCAGGGGTGGTTTCCCATGTTACCCTCTATGAGAACCGGGGGTTCAAATCCCAATCCAGAATTCTCAAATTGATTCAAGGGAAACACCCGCTTCTAACTTTGATGTGTCTTAAAATAGGGGATCCCCCAAACTGGTGGTGGTCCCCTTACTTTCCCTTTGTAGCCGGACTTGTTGTGGTCTCCGCGAGACGGCGTGAGCAGTTCCGGTGATACCTGGGGGGAAGAACCGCCAACTTTGATGGCCCGACTAGGTCTTGTGCTGTCCAAGTACTCCATACCATCGCCTGTTAAACGCATCCCAAACAAGTGCCCTGACGCACCCAAATCCAGCGTCACTGGTGGAATGATCGGAGCTCTGCTGACTATAGTCCTGAGAATGCCTTCCCAATATTCCACTTTTTGACCCCAGACTTCAACCTCGCCCCCGAGCTGAAGCTGCACCATGCCAAACCCTTCCAACAAGTGCGCTTTTCTCCAGACCCAGGAGACAAACCAGACATCCGGGCTAGTGTTTGGGGACGAGCAAATGAGCGGGGGATTGCCATTTGCCCCAGATACCAACGAGCAAACGAGCAAACCGGAGGATTCCAACCACCAGCCACAAACCGAGTGGGTTTCCAGTTGGCCTCGATGTGTGGCACCAAGGGTTCCTCCAACTTTAACTCCAAACGCCGAGATGGCCCGAAACAGCCCCAACAAAGGCGACGAACAAACAAACCCCCAAAGCCTTGGGACAAAACAGGGGCCCTGTTCTTCGGTAGCTGGTCTTGAAAAAGGAAACCCCTCCCAAAAAAAACTAGCCAGTGCGATAGGTAGGAATGAGGGAATGCACCTCGGGAAGAAACCATTTCTCATTCCCTGCATCTTCTAGGTCCTCCAGTAGATAGGTTAGAATAAGGGTGCCAACTTTTCTTCTGTAGTCTATTTTAGTAGGGGAACGCTGCCCAAAAAAAGAAACGGTAAAAGTGCACTACTGGGGAACCTAGTCTCCGGCACCAGCGAGTGAAGGAGCCAAGGGAATGCTCTGAGGATCCGGGAAGAGGCGGCCAAGCGGCTCTCGGAAGAGCTTGATGTGCTTGCCGGGCAGATTGACCGCCGCCTCGCTGGGGGGGGGGGGGAATCTGAGCGAATCGGCCCCTTGGCTCAAAGAAAAAAATAGAGGATGTACCCTCCTTCCCACTAACATGGCAGCTAGGGGGAGGTATCTGGAAGATGAATCTCGTCTTGAAGGGAGGGTAAAAACTCTTTCCGGATTCACCAAGGAAACAAGTCCGCAACTAAAAACATACCGCACGAAATCGGTATGTGTCAAAACTCAAACCCGCGTGATTTCAAACCGTTTCTCTGTTTTCTACCCACAGATTCTGGCGCAGAAAGGGCAGACAGGCGATCAATGAACATATCTTTGCAATTCTCATGGAAGTGGGCAGAAGGGGTTGGAAGGGTAGCATCATCTTGAACAAGTTTGTTGCTCGGCTTCATTCCTGGCATCCAGCCCTCATCAATCACTCAGGGGTTGATTCATCCGGGGAAGCATTCTGGGCAAAACTGCGGTTTGCGCTCCAGGATATGCACATGGAGCAACTTAATTCCCTTGCCTTGGATGGCGCGAATGCACCCAAATTGAGCGTTCACACACCCCTTGGCCATCTTAGTAAGACAGCGTCTTCCATCTGCTGAAGCCCCCGGGAAAACATATATATATATATACATATATATATATATTCATATATGTATATATATATATATATATTAAACAAGTAGTTGTAGATTCCCTTTAAAACCAACAAGGCAGAATAACACATATATTCTTAAGCAAATGGAAGGTGTGATGACTCAACTTGGCTTTACGTACTCCACAACCTTCCAATCAATTGGGCGCTTATAGTGCCCTTTATAAGGCCTCGGTACAGTCACCCTCATTTCTGGCAATTTGTCTAGGTCCCTCCAGTAGAGAGATTGGAATAAGGGTACCCTTTGTGCTGTAGTCTATTTTAGGATGGGAACCTTCCCCCAAAAAATGCAAAAATGCACTACTGGGGGACCTAGTTGTAGAACATTGGCAAAAATGTGCTTTCATTTTTTTTTCAGGGACATGTTCTACCCTTGTTCCAGGGTTTTTTGATAAGGCGAATCCACCAACATAGCGTGATGTCCCGTGACAATCTGTTTGCACCAAACCCAAAACGAACACTATCAACAAGAGTCAGACACGCTCGAGGCCCAAACGGTTTGCCTATCTAAACCCTCCCCACCCGCTGCCCCCCCCCAAAAAAAAAAAACAACAACCAAAAAAAACATGGATTGGTGGTTTGGAGGTGTTCTGGCGGTAGGTACCGGACCTTCATTGAGCTCGAGCTCAGTCGTTTCCAAATTCGATCGGTGAGCTCCAGGCCGAAGATTTGCCACGGTCATTTCTGACGAAAACCCCCTTTTTTGCGGCCGTTCTCTAAAGGGAAACCAACAGGGGATCCAAAATAACACCTAGGAGCCGATTCCCTTTGGGGCCGTGCTTTTTGTAAACCAAAGCAAACCACTGGTTTTGGGGCTGGCATGCGGCTCTCACGCGGCTGTTGAACCCATCGCCCCCCTTCTCTTTCCGCGCCTTCTGCAAGCAGCCTTCGTCATCCTGGTACCCGGGCACGCCAGCTTCCAGCAAGTCCTGGTTCGGAACATCGACTTGTCTAGGGGTACCTTCCCCATTCTTTCCAGGGATCCTTCTTTCTAGAAAACCACCCAAAACTCTGGGAAAACAGCTGGTTTTTTGACAGAGCGATGGTTGAAAAGAATGGGGAATCCACCCCTAGAAAAAGAGCCGGGTCCGAAGATCAGATTTCTCTGATGCCAAAACATGGAAAGCAACCACGACATGCGCTCTTAGATTCATTTCTTTGAAGCCAAACCCACAACAAAAAAGGAGTTGTTGGTTTCTCCCTTTTTGGGGTCCTTTTTTGAGGCTTCTGTGGGGATCCTTGCAAATACCCAACCAACCAGCAACCCAATAGTACCACAACCAGCCAACCTTTGCTGTTTTTTGGCTGAAAGCTTCGTCTCCTTTCAAATTGGTCCCCTTGCGCCCCAAAAATGGGGGGCTTTTCTGTGAGGATCACGGGATCCGTTCTGCAACCCGAGTGTGATGGGAATGGGTCGATGGCATGGGACTGGGCTCCGTGCCACCCAAGGTTTCCTTTTGCCGGCGCTGGTTGAAGCAAAGCCCGTGTGTACTTTATATGATGCCGGTGGGGGCTCACTCTCCTCCAAAAGAAACAGGGAGAAGAACCCCCGGAGAGTAAACAGGTTGGTTTGTTCATCGGTCAACATTACCAACCACCAGCTGGGCCTTTGGACATCACTCGGAGGAAACAATGTCCAGCTTTGCCACTTTTGAGGTGCTAACTAAAAATGATACCCGGCGAGCAAAGAAGGTTAAACCCTACACACCAACAAAAACGCACAAACTCAAAGGGGAAATGAACCCCTGGGTTCAAGTCTACCTTGGTGCAATCCCAAGTGGAAAACCTTACCCACGCTGCACACTCACACACACACAACCACACGCACCCCGGGTCTCACCTGCTGCTTGACCTCCCCCGGCTTGATCACCGCCGGGAAGTACTCCTCATCTCCCTGCGAGTCGAAGGAGTGGCTGTGTCTTCTCTGGGCTGTAAACTGATCCCCCGCGGAAAGTGAAAATGACTTTTAGTGACCTCCATGCTGCCCGGTTAGCTTGCCGGCCTGACTTGCAGTGGGTGAAATGGAAACTACCACTAAACACTAAAAGGCTAACAGGCGAAGGAACCGGATGGCTGGGAGCCACCAAGTACACATTAATCAACCCCCCTTCTAATTTTTAGGGGGTGTTCCCCTCCAAAAGTGTTGATTCCCCACTAAACCCAGGATAACCCAGGGACACGCCCATATTAATACTCAAGGGTTTATGAATAAGGGGTCAACATTGTTAACATGTCCCTTTTCACGGGGTCAGGGGGGAGGGGCGAGGCAGCTCAAATCCTCCCTCGCCCCAGTCCGCGTGACCTTTGCAAAGTTGGCTTCAAAAGACACCAAAAGGAGAACCACACTGTTTTGCGGGTTCCCCTAGTTTGCCCAAACACGACTGTGGAGACTGTCCGCAAAACGGCTCTCTCTCTCTCTCTCTCTCTCTCTCTCTCTCTCTCTCTCTCTCTCTGGATGACCTTCGAACCTTCGAAAGGCCTAGAGCCCCCGTAGCCGCGCCGAGTTGACCAAGTTCGTCCTTTGCAAGGAGAGGGAGAGCGCGGAGAGTCCGGATCACCCAGTGGTCTGCAAAGGGCAAGAGCATTCTGACCTGCTCAGCCGAGACCCGTCCCCAGGCCGAAGAGTCCGCGAAGGTGGAGGTAGGCAGCCAGGTGGGAGTAGATGTGCCCCTTGTCTTCGTTGGGCCAATCCACCAGGTTACTGCGAAAACAAGCTGATATCCCTTTCAAACAAGCAAGCAAACCACACAACACACAAAACAAACAAGCAAACCACAACAACAAAAAACAAACAAGCCAGAAAAGAAAAAAATAAAACAAGCAAGCCCAACAAACCGAACACACCAACTACTGAATCCTCAAAGCTACCCGCCGGCACGCACGCAGCAATCCGCAACCTCCCGCGCCTCCCCCTGCCCTCTAGAAGACCTCGCTGGGTCCTTGTCCGCGTCGTTCCGGCCTCGCGGGGTTCGCGGCGAGGCTCGACGATTCGCAGCCCGGGGAGAGGGAGAGTGCGCCAGAATTGCTCGAGTGGTTTGGGGCGTGGGGAATGGGAAGTGGAGAATGGGAAGTGGGGAGTGGGAGTGGGGCGGTGTGGGGCCAACTTTTGCTTCAAACGAACCAGGAGATCCATCTCCATCCAGCGAGTTGACGCGACTGTGCCAGATATCCTTGTCAACAGAAGAAACCACGGCTGTAATCTTGGTTGACGTTGGAAGGGGAGCAAAAAAATACATTTTAGCAGTTAAGTGGTTGGATTTCAGCCACTAAACCACAATAAGCAAAAATGCAAACACATGTGTCCCAACGACAACCACGGCAACGAGGTCTCCGCATTTTCCCTGGGCGCCCATGAGCTAAACGGAAAGATCCAAGAGATCACGCAGATCTCCTCGACGAATGCAACGATCGGCTTTGGCGAGGGACCATCCGACCAAGTCACAACTTGTCTGTTGGCCAAGAAAAGGGCACCCTCAACAGCCACATCCAAATATACCCTCAAACCAGGAATGGGCCCCCTACAATGGTTGGTGTCCTTTTCTCAGTTGCCCAGAGGACCCCAAAATACAAGGCGAAGCTTCTGGAACCTTGACGATAAATGGACCCAACCATGAAAACCAAAAGATGGCAACTAGGTCCTTCAGTAGAGAGGTTGAACTAAGGGTACCGACTTTTTTCCGTAGTCTATTTTAGTAGGGGAACCCTCCCAAGAAAGGGCAAGAGGGCACCTAGCTGGGGGGACCTAGATATGGTCGGCTTTGGGCAAGTGAGTGATGCAAAGCATTCAGCGATTGGAAACCTGCCGCTGATCGCCCGGATCGCCCGGCACTGGCTTGCTCTGTCACTGCCTACCTCACTGAAACAGCCCAGCCACACCGTACCTTCCTCAGCTCCCCGCCAAGCCTAAAGAAATGCGCTTTGTGTCTGGTCCATACTTGCTGAACCGAAAAGACACTTCCTCATCTTAAAACCTTTGCTCAACCTTCTGGTAAATTCTGTTCGCCAAAAACCTGCGTCAGGAGTCCTGGAAATGAGTTCATGACCTGAAAAGAAAGCAGTTTTGACAACCCAAACAAATGGCAGTAATGGGGGGGGCCTCCCCTCCAGACAAGTACATGATAACACTTTCAGCAAACAAAAAACCACCACCCGGAGCTGGGAAGAACGTCAAGGGCCGGGTCGTTTTTGGCAGACCCCCAGCCACGAGCTCCGAGAGGCCGACCCTGCCAGTTGGGCACCCCCTGGACAAAGGGGATGCGCATGATGTTGGTTCCCTGACCTCGCAACCGGGCGTTTGCGGTGTTCCTTAAAAGGAAACCTTGGGGCAATGATGGCTTTATGAACCCAATCCTTGTTTTGATGGTGGCTTGAATTCCAGAATTTGTTGCCAAATTAAGAAAAAAACACTCTTTACCAGCTGTTTCAAAGGGTTTATGCATGTGCCAGTGTTAGGTGTATTTTTTTTTCCGACCCGGGAATAAAATAATAATTATTCATCTTGCTTTGGATTCGTTTTGGGACAAGTATTGGCTATGTAGCACGCAGGCCAAACTAGGCTTACAAGTCCACTCGATGGATTTTGCAATGCGTCAAGGGCGTAAGTAACGGGTGTGTGTGTGTGTGTGGAATGAAGTCTCAATCGGCCTTGTACACTTGAAAAACAAAGTCCTGTACTCAAGGGCGGGGGTGCTTATAAGTTGCAAGTCTGGCATCTGCTTTCACCCAGCCTACCTCAACGTTGTCCCCAAAAGAAGGAATGGGCAAAGATAGAAAATCCGGCCAAACCGACATCATATCCCCAACAAAGGCTAAGTACTGCTAGGTCCTCCAGTAGAGAGGTTAGAATAAGGGTGCCCTTTTGTCTGTAGTTTATTTTAGTTGGGGAACCCTCCCCAAAAAGAGAAACAGTAAAAGGGCACCTAGCTGGGGGACCTAGACTGGGTTCCCCTCACTTCCTGAGTGGATTGGTAAAAACAAGCCAACTGTTTCACTAAATTGTCTTTTCACAAAATGCAAAGTCCATGAAGTCTTGAATGAAGGCAACTCGCCTTACTCCGTTGCCAAAAGGTGATGTTTTTTGTATCCACTGCAAAGAGATTTCTCTAAATGAGGGACTGTCCCAAAAAACAAAATTGCAGTTTCTCTTGGTGTTGTCAAAAAACGGGGCTTGTCGCAAAATAGGGCCCCCCCCCCAGCAAAAGGTCCTGCCAGCTTGCAAAATGAAAGCCCTGAACACAAAAACACAACCATATAATGTTGACCCCTGATAAAATACACCCGCAATTATTTCTCAGGGGACCCAGTCCCCTCAAAAACACAAGCATTCCTCACCAAAAGACTGTGGATGGTATTGAAATCCATTTCGCACCTCCGAAATGAAACCACGGTTGAAACTATTGTTTGTTGGCATTGACATTGGGGAATCGAATCATTCCAGAATATTTCTGAACGGTTGTGCGAAACGGTATCGCAACCATCCACAGTCCATTTTAGCTCAGCTTGACCTACTGGTTCAGATTGGATTGATTCCAGGGTTTCTGGATCAAATAGTGGGTAAAATATTGAAACCCCAACCACTCAACCACAACTAAAAACCCGCTCAACCAGCTTAAAAAACAACTCAACCAACTAAGAAACCACTCAACCAACTAAAAAACCACTCAACCAACTAAAAAACCACTCAACCAACTAAAAAAACACTCAACCAACTAAAAAAACACTCAACCAACTAAAAAAAACACTCAACCAACTTAAAACCCACTCAACCAACTAAAAAACCACTCAACCAACTAAAAACCCGCTCAACCAACTAAAAAACCACTCAACCAACCGAAAAAACACTCAACCAACTTAAAAAAAACACACAAAACAAAAACACGTTGAACCAAATGGGTCCATCCGCCGCGTGAGCGAGCCTGTTAGCGGGGAACCTGCGGCGAACCTGCGGGGCTGGGACCCCCCGGCTCTCGAAGTCCGTGAGCCGGGCGTTCAGCGCGCTCATCCTCGCAGTGGAGTCGTGGGCTGGGCCGAAGGCCCAAGGCCCAGCCCCCAACCCCCCGCTGCCTGGTCAACCCCTCAACTTGTTCACCCCGTGTCCCTCCCTCCCTTTTCCAAACCTCCCTTTTCCAAATTTGGGTCAAACCCCTCCCTCCCCCGTAAGAGGGAAGATCATACCCTATGTGTCGTTCAGGCTGGCTCCAGCTTTGAGTGAATTGTTGAAGTGAAATTATAATGATTTTGCAATTATTGCAATTATTGGAATTGAATTCCAATAATTACAATAATTGCAATAATTTCAGGTCCTGGATTTTGCAATTATTGCAATTATTGGAATTGAATTCCAACAATTCCAATAATTGCAATAATTTCAGGTCCCGGATTTTGCAATTATTGCAATTATTGGAATTGAATTCCAATCATTGCAATAATTGCAATAATTTCAGGTCCCGGATTTTGCAATTATTGGAATTAGTCGGACCGGCTTTGAGGCCAAATCTGGGATCAATTAATTATTGCAATTATTGCAATTATTGCAATTATTGCAATTATTGGAATTGAATTCCAATAATTGCAATAATTGCAATAATTTCAGGTCCCGGATTTTGCAATTATTGCAATTATTGGAATTGAATTCCAATAATTACAATAATTGCAATATTCGGAGGTCCCGGATTTTGCAATTATTGCAATTATTGGAATTGAATTCCAATAATTGCAATAATTGCAATAATTGGAGGTCTCGGATTTTGCAATTATTGCAATTATTGGAATTATTCGGCCCGGCTTTGAGGCCAAATCTGGGATCAATTAATTATTGCAATTATTGCAATTATTGCAATTATTGCAATTGAATTGAATTCCAATAATTGCAATAATTGCAATATTCGGAGGTCCCGGATTTTGCAATTATTGCAATTATTGGAATTGAATTCCAATAATTGCAATAATTGCAATAATTTCAGGTCCCGGATTTTGCAATTATTGCAATTATTGGAATTGAATTCCAATAATTGCAATAATTGCAATAATTTCAGGTCCCGGATTTTGCAATTATTGCAATTATTGGAATTCAATTCCAATAATTGCAATAATTGCAATATTCGGAGGTCCCGGATTTTGCAATTATTGCAATTATTGGATTTATTTGGTTCGGCTTTGAGGCCAAATCTGGGATCAATTAATTATTGCAATTATTGCAATTATTGCAATTATTGCAATTATTGGAATTGAATTCCAATAATTGCAATAATTGCAATAATTTCAGGTCCCGGATTTTGCAATTATTGGAATTGAATTCCAATCATTGCAATAATTGCAATATTTTCAGGTCCCGGATTTTGCAATTATTGCAATTATTGGAATTGAATTCCAATAATTGCAATAATTGCAATAATTTCAGGTCCCGGATTCTGCAATTATTGCAATTATTGGAATTGAATTCCAATAATTGCAATAATTGCAATAATTTCAGGTCCCGGATTTTGCAATTATTGCAATTATTGGAATTGAATTCCAATAATTGCAATAATTGACCTCCGAATATTGCAATTATTGTAATTATTGGAATTCAATTCCAATAATTGCAATAATTGCAAAATCCGGGACCTGAAATTATTGCAATTATTGCAATTATTGGAATTAATTGCAATAATTGCAATAATTGCAATAATTGCAATAATTAATTGATCCCAGATTTGGCCTCAAAGCCGGGCCAACTAATTCCAATAATTGCAATAATTGCAAAATCCGGGACCTCCGAATATTGCAATTATTGCAATTATTGGAATTCAATTCCAATAATTGCAATAATTGCAAAATCCGGGACCTGAAATTATTGCAATTATTGCAATTATTGGAATTCAATTCCAATAATTGCAATAATTGCAAAATCCGGGCCTCCGAATATTGCAATTATTGCAATTATTGGAATTCAATTCCAATAATTGCAATAATTGCAATAATTGCAATAATTGCAATAATTAATTGATCCCAGATTTGGCCTCAAAGCCGGGCCGACTAATTCCAATAATTGCAATAATTGCAAAATCCGGGACCTGAAATTATTGCAATTATTGCAATTATTGGAATTGAATTCCAATAATTGCAATAATTGCAAAATCCGGGACCTCCAATTATTGCAATTATTGGAATTGAATTCCAATAATTGCAATAATTGCAAAATCCGGGACCTGAAATTATTGCAATTATTGCAATTATTGGAATTCAATTCCAATAATTGCAATAATTGCAATAATTGCAATAATTGCAATAATTAATTGATCCCAGATTTGGCCTCAAAGCCGGTCCGACTAATTCCAATAGTTGCAAAATCCGGGACCTGAAAATATTGCAATTATTGCAATTATTGGAATTCAATTCCAATAATTGCAATAATTGCAAAATCCGGGACCTGAAATTATTGCAATTATTGCAATTATTGGAATTGAATTCCAATAAATGCAATAATTGCAAAATCTGGGACCTGAAATTATTGATTGTAATTATTGGAATTGAATTCCAATAATTGCAATAATTGCAAAATCCGGGACCTCCGAATATTGCAATTATTGCAATTATTGGAATTCAATTCCAATAATTGCAATAATTGCAAAACCCGGGACCTCCAAATATTGCAATTATTGCAATTATTGGAATTCAATTCCAACAATTGCAATAATTGCAAAATCCGGGACCTGAAAATATTGCAATTATTGCAATTATTGGAATTCAATTCCAATAATTGCAAAATCCGGGACCTCCAAATATTGCAATTATTGCAATTATTGGAATTCAATTCCAATAATTGCAATAATTGCAATAATTGCAATAATTGCAATAATTAATTGATCCCAGATTTGGCCTCAAAGCCGGGCCGACTAATTCCAATAATTGCAAAATCCGGGACCTCCAAATATTGCAAATATTGCAATTATTGGAATTGAATTCCAATAATTGCAATAATTGCAAAATCTGGGACCTGAAATTATTGCAATTATTGCAATTATTGGAATTGAATTCCAATAATTGCAATAATTGCAAAATCCGGGACCTCCGAATATTTCAATTATTGCAATTATTGGAATTCAATTCCACTATTTGCAATAATTCCAAAATCCGGGACCTTCAAATATTACAATTATTGCAATCATTGGAGTTGAATTCCAATACTTCCATTGTAGATATGAATTGATCCCAGATTTGGCCCCAATCCAGGCCAACTATTTCCAATATTTGCAACAATTGCAACTGACTTTCAATAATTGCAATAATTAATTGCAAAATCCGGGACCCCCAACTATTGCAATTTTTGGAGTTATTGGAATTCACCTTGGAAGAATTTGAGTACTTTGAAAAAGCAAAAGCAAAACACGTATAATAAGTATAAGATCTTGAATTCCTCAAGAAGTACACGATCCTTTAAGAATAGTTAGAATAATTTGAGTAGATAGGAATAATTGGAACACACACATGACTCTGGAATTGGAATTCCTCAAAAGGCGCGCGTCACCCGTCCCTTTGGGAATACATAGAAGGAAGAACATAATTGGGATCATGGGAGCAACCATTAATCTGAAATTCCCCAGAAGGGACCCGTGCCGTTGGGAACACTTAGAAATCAGAACAGAAGAGCCTGGAAATCCACAAAAACAAGTTACAAGAAGCATGAATCTGGTTTCCCCAAAAGGCACCCTTTCTTTAAGAAGAAATCAATAAATTTGAATAACTAGGGAAGTAGAATGATTAGCGCAACATGAATCTGGACTTCCCCAAATGGCACCCGGCCAATTGAAAGTATCCAGAACCATTAGAATTGTTCGAGTTGTTTGAATGATTCGAATAACTTTATCAAATATGTATGCTGGATTTCCCAAAAAGGTACCCCTCTTTGGAACAAGTTAGAGAATGATTATTGTTGTAAAAAGTAGAATAACTAGAGCAAATTTGAATCTGAAACTCCACAAAAGGCAACCGTCCCTTTGGGAAGAAGACGAAGGATGATTAGAAAACACATGATTCTGGAATTCGCCAACTGCTCCCGTCCCTTGGTGAAAGACTGGCCTGGAATTCCAAAAAAAGCGCCCGTCCCTTTGGGAGTGGTCCGCATACTTAGAGCAATTAAAAGACTTAGAATGATTAGAACAAACATGAATCTGCAAGTCCCCAAAAGCACCCGCCCCTTTGGGAATAATGAGAATAATTAACTAGACGAGTTCGGAATAAGTAGAATAATTTGCGCAACACAATCTTCAATTCCCCAAAGGCACCCGTCCCTTTGGGAATAACAATTATATTTAGAAGACTGATGATACGTAGACTGTTTAGCAAACAGGTCTCTTCAATTCCCCAAAAGACGCCTGTCCCTTTGGGAGTGGTTCGAATACTTAGAGCAATGAAAAGACGTAGAATGATGAGAACAAGCATGAATCTGGAAGTCCCCAAGAGGCACCCGTTGGGAGTAATGAGAAGAATTAATTGGAAGAGTTATGAGAAGTATTATTATTTGCAAAATCAATCTTTAATTCCCCAAACGCACCCGTCCCTTTGAGACTAGCATTTGTATTTAGAGGACGGTTTACAAGTAGAATACTTAGCACACAGGACTTTTGAATTCCCCAAACGGCACCCGTCCCTTTGGGGGTGGATCGAATACTTAGAGCAATTATAAGACGCACAATGATTAGCGCAAACATAAATTTGGAATTCCACCAATGTAACAGTCACCCGTCCATTTCAAAATAAAGAGAAACCTAATTAGAAGAGGTATGCTAAGTAGTATAATTTGCACAACAGCCATCTTCAATTCCACAAAGGCACCCGCCCCTTCAGGAAAAACAATTATATTTAGAAGACTGATGATAAGTAGAACAATTAGCACAGAGGACTCTTGAATTCCCAACAAGCCACCCGCCTCTTTGGCAGTGGTTGGAATACTTAGAGCAAGTCTAAGAAATAAAATGATTAGAAAATTGACTTCCCAAAAGACACCCGTCCCTTTGGGAAGAATGATAAGAACGAATTAGAAGAGTTATAAGTATAATAATTTACAAAACAACCAGCAAACATGAATATTATTGAATTCCCCCAAGTCATCCCTTTGGAACTCATGAGAGAATACTTAGAAGAGGTGTGCTAAGTAGTATAATTTGCAAAAACAATCTTCAATTCCCCAAAGGCACCCGTCCCTCTGGGAATAACAATTATGATTAGAAGACTGATGATAATTAGCAAACAGGACTCTTGAATTCCCAAAAAGGCACCCGCCCCTTTGGCAGTGGTTCGAACACTGAGAACAAGTATAAGACACACAATGTTTAGAACAACAATTAATTTGGACTTCCCCAAGAGTGACCCGTCCCTTGGGAGAAGAACTAGAAGAGTTATGATAAGCAGAGTAGTTAGCAAACATGAATATTCCATCCCGAGAGGCACCCGTCCCTTTGGGAAAACAAGTGCACTTAGAGACTGATGATAAGTAGAACAATTAGCAATCAGGACTCTTGAGTTCCCCAGAAGGCACCCGTCCCGTTGGAACTCATGAGAAAACTAGTTAGAAGAGGTATGCTAAGTAGAATAGTTTGCAAAAACCAATCTTCAATTCCCCAAAGGCCCCCGTCCCTTTGGGAATAACAATTATAGTTAGAAGACTGATGATAAGTAGAACAATTAGCACAGAGGACTCTTGAATTCCCAAAAAGGCGCCCGTCCCTTTGGGAGTGGTTCGAAGACTTAGAGCAAGTCTAAGAAATACATGATTAGAACAAACAATAACTGGAATTCCCCAAAAGTCACCCGTCCCTGTGGGAAGAATGATGAGAATGAATTAGAAGAGTTATGATAAGTAGAATAATTTACAAAAACAGCCAGCAAACATGAATATTGAATTCCCCAAAGTCATCCCTTTGGAACTCATGAGAAAAACTAGTTGGAAGAGGTCACAACTATAATTAGAACACTGATGAGAAGTACAGCAATTAGCACAGAGGACTCTTGAATTCCCAAAAAGGCACCCGTCCCTTTGGGAGTGGTTCGAATACTTAGGGCAAGTCTACGAAATACAATCAATAGAACAAACAATATTTGGATTTCCCCAAAAGTCACCCGTCCCTTTGGGCAGAATGATAAGAATGAATTAGAAGAGTAATGATATGTAGAATACAAAAACAACCAGCAAACATGAATATTGAATTCCCCAAAGTCATCCCTTTGGAACTCATGAGAAAACTAGTTGGAAGAGGTATGCTAAGTAGTATAATTTGCAAACACAATCTTCAATTCCCCAAAGGCGCCCGTCCCTTTGGGAATAACAATTATAATTGGAAGCCTGATGTTAAGTAGAACAGTTAGCACAGAGGGCTCTTGAATTCCCAAAAAGGCACCCGTCCCTTTGGGAGTGGTTCGAAGACTTAGAGCAAGTCTAAGAAATACATGATTAGAACAAACAATAACTGGAATTCCCCAAAAGTCACCCGTCCCTTTGGGAAGAATGATAAGAATGAATTAGAAGAGTTCTGATAAGTAGAATACTTTACAAAAACAACCAGCAAACATGAATATTGAATTCCCCAAAGTCACCCCTTTGGAACTCATGAGAAAACTAGTTGGAAGAGGTATGCTAAGTAGTATAATTTGCAAAACCAATCTTCAATTCCCCAAAGGAACCCGTCCCTTTGGGAATAACAAAGCAGGCACCCGTCCCTTTGCCAGTGGTTCGAAGACTTAGAGCAAGTCTAAGAAAAAATGATTAGAACAAAAGAGAATTTTGAATCCCCCCCTGGGGAAGAGTGATAAGAATGAATTAGAAGAGGAGTGATAAGTAGAATAATCTACAAAAACAACCAGCAAACATGAATACTGAATTTCCCAAGTCACCCGTCCCACTTTGGAACTCATGAAGAAAAGATAGAAGATGCATGCTAAGTAGTATATTTTGCAAAAACAATCTTCAATTCCCCAAAGGCACCGTCCCTTTGGGAATAACAATTACAATTGGAAGACTGATGATAAGTAGAACAGTTAGCTCAGAGGACTCTTGAATTCCAAAAAAGGCACCCGTCCCTTTGGCAGTGGTTCGAATACTTAGAGCAAGTCTAAGAAATGAACTGATTAGAACAAACAATATTTGAATTCCCCAAAAGTCACCCGTCCCTTGGGGCAGAATGGTAAGAATGAATTAGAAGAGTTCTGATAAGTAGAATAATTTTCAACAACGACCAGCAAACATGAATATTGAATTCCCCAAAGTCATGACTTTGGAACTCATGAGAAAACTAGTTGGAAGAGGTATGCTAAGTAGTATAATTTGCAAAACCAATCTGCAATTCCCCAAAGGCACCCGTCCCTTTGGGAAAACAATTATAATTTCAAGACTGATGATAAGTAGAACAATTAGCACAGAGGACTCTTGAATTCCCAAAAAGGCACCCGTCCCTTTGGGAGTGGTTCGAAGACTTAGAGCAAGTCTAAGAAATACATGATTAGAACAAACATGAATTTGGAATTCCCTAAAAGTCACGTGTCCCTTTGGGAAGAATGATAAGAATGCATTAGAAGAATAATGATAAGTAGAATAGTTTACAAAAGCAACCAGCAAACATGAATATTGAATTCCCCAAAGTCATCCCTTTGGAACTCATGACAAAAACAATTACAAGAGTTTTGCTAAGTAGTATAATTTGCAAAAACAATCTTCAATTCCCCAAAGGCACCGTCCCTTTGGGAATAACAATTACAATTGGAAGACTGATGATAAGTAGAACAGTTAGCGCAGAGGACTCTTGAATTCCAAAAAAGGCACCCGTCCCTTTGGCAGTGGTTCGAATACTTAGAGCAAGTCTAAGAAATGAAATGATTAAAACAAACAATATTTGAATTCCCCAAAAGTCACCCGTCCCTTTGGGAAGAATGATAAGAATGAATTCGAAGACTGATGATAAGTAGAATACTTAGCAAACAGGACTTAGTTGTGCACCTGTGGCCTTTGTCAGTCTCCTGACATCGAACCTAGCTGCACGCCTGTGCCCTGTGTTAGGCCACGGACAATATTACTTAGCTGCGTGCTTGCATTTCTTTTGCTGGTCATGAAATTGAAATTGAAACATGCACACGAGAAAATAACACACATGTTTGAACCAAGTGTCTATTTATTCAGCAGTATCCTTGTGCATGGTAAGCGCATATTATCTCTGTAGCACCATGTGGGAATAGAGTTTTGGTGTGCGTGTGAGTGCATGAGCATGTAACATGAAGTGGTGCTCAAATGCAAAAAAACGCGCGGCGACGCATAGGACTCATTCTTCCCTGCCACCTCCCTCCCCCCCAGCCCGTTCAACCCAAGAAAAAACCGGGGCAGCTACGGGGAAACGAAGAGGAACCCCCCAAAAAGGAGCCAAGGACACGCCCAGGAAACCCAAGGCCCAAAACCCTCCCGTTTTCCGCCTGGTCAATCCCCCATCCCCCCCCCCGCAAAAAAAAAGAGGGTGTTAAACGCTAAAAAATGAGGTTGGCCGTTTCTTTTCCTGGTTGGGGCTTGGAGACTTGGACCCCAAAACCAAACCGCAAAACGGCCAGAAGGGCTTTGACTGTCTCGGTTCTTCCCTCGAGGGCGTCTGTTTTGGGTCAGGTGCCCTTAGCCTCGAGGATGTCGATTTGTGACCTTTTAAGGTGACCCGTTGCAGGGGTGCACGAAGAAATGGCCATGGGTCAAAAGCCCGTACCCCCAGTGAACATCCCAATCTCCACTATAATACAGACTAAAATGGGTGGAGTCACATGGGAGTTTTCCCGTCATTTTAACTAGATCCTCCAGTAGAAGGTTAGAATAAGGGTACCGACTTTTTTCTATAGTCTTTCTTAGTAGGGGAAGCCTCCCAAAAAGAGGTAACAGGGCACTGGGGGACGTAGCTTCGGATGCAACCCCTACCCCAAAATGGTACCATTGGTTTTGACCCATGGCCAAAGGAGTTCCTTTCGGATGCCACCGGGACCCTGCTGAACGGGACCCCGCACTTCACTTTTGGCCTCTCCCAGGTTCCAGCTGCGTTTATTTCCCCAAGGCCCGTTTGGGGAAATTCACCACCCAGGGAAGTGTTGAAATCAGATTCATCAACCCCAGCTAGTTTTTTGTGGGGTGTCCCTGGGTTTAGTGGAGAACCATGACTGTTGCAGGGGCCCCCACCCCGGATTGTAAATGGACGAAATGCGCGTCGCACCACCTAATATACCCTGGAATGATTCGATTCCCCAACGTCAACCATCCCACAGTATGGCTCAAAAATAGGTACCCAACATGGAACCCTGGTAAATGGACACATGGACGAAAACCTGCGCTGCCACGGTGGTGTAATTGTGACCCATCTACAAAGGTACATGGACACAGGGACGAAAACCTGCGCTGCCCTGGTTTAATTCTGAGCCATAACCCATATGAATACGAGGGGCTTGTTCCTCCGGGGTCAATCTGCGAATCCCTCGCTGAGGTCCACAGCGCAGGAATCCGCTCGACACCGCTGGGATCCCGGCTGCTGGCTGCCCGGAATCGGCAGGCGCACGAAGCGCGTGAGCAGCCGCACCTGAGCTAGTTCCTCCCGAGCGCAGGTTCCGTACAGCAGACCCATGTTTTTTCTCGCTTTTTGGGTGGATGGCCCCCCCAAAAAAAGTCTGGAGCCTGGAGTCTGTTTCTTTGCCACTTAAAAAGGTCCAAACCCAAAAAGTGTAAAGTCCGTGAACTCAGAAAGTGAGATTTTGGATGAAATTCCTTAGGCTCCCCGTTGCCCTCTTCAGATCCCCTAGCGTTGAGTCACTCAAAACCATGTGCCATGCCTGAGGTTCCGGAACCGCGACCATGACAAAACACGCAGAGTTTTGACCACGGCAAAGTCGTCGTGGGTCACTGTGTTTCCCCCTCAAAAGTTGCGTTTGACTGGTGGTGTCCCTTGAAATTTCCACTTCTGAAGGTCCAAAAAGGGGAAACGGCTCGGGATCCCTTAACTGAATGAGGATGCCTCTTTCTTGAGGATGTGCTGGCATCCACTGCACCCCAAGAAGACAAACTCAGGGTTGCTCCGCTAAGGATGATCAAAGCCAGGTAGATAGAAATTCGGCTTGGTTTTTTGTGGCTTCGGTGTTTTGACTTGCTGGTGCTCAGCAAGGAACGAGAGAATGGCTCCTACCAACCATCTGTTTCCTTTAAGGGAATGCCAGAAGGGTTCATTCCAGTTCTCATTCCCTACCTATCGCACCAGCATGTTGATTGCACAAATGTTCGGGTGTGTTGGTTCGAGGCAAGGTGTCTTCATTGCACAAATGCCCCTTCCCACTACCCTCCCACCGACTAACATGGAATTGCACAGACCCCTGTGGAAAGATTACTTTCCTCTTGGAAAGGTTTGTGCACTTCCATGCTAGTTTGATGGGAGGGTAAACCAAAAAAAAAAGACAAACCCTAAAAACCAAAGATGACCGGATGGCTGGGGGTCCCACCTTGGAAGCCGTGCTGTTTCGGAAAAAAAGGGAGAAAACCTCCGCGCGCTCCGCTCCGCTCGCATGAGGCTCCCCGGCTCCGAAGCTGTGGGAGGAGATGGAAGCGTACATGCTGAACCTGGCGGAAACACGGGTGGGTATGTTGCTTTCTGCTCCCCTGCTAAAAGTGTTCAACCTTTAGTGGTTTAGTGAAAAACCGATTAGTTGGCAAAAAGTTAAAGTCTTAACAGCCCTTGGCAAAATGCACCAAAGGGTGGGCATGCTGAAGTGGACACCTGTGGCAATCAAAACTAAACAGTTGGGCATGGAAGAAAAGAACACCAGTGGTTGGCCAATCTTGAAGGATAACAGGGATAAAATTAACAGGGATCCTTACATTACAAGGCGATTCGGTCTCTGACCGAATCACCTGGACTCCTAGACCTTCCTGTTGTTTAAACGAGGTAATCGACGGTTTGCTCGTGGCTTGGAGCAGCCCTCAAAGCTGTATGGTTTTCCCCAAGCAACTCAGGGATCCTAACGGAACTTCTGCTGTCCCTTACCATCCTGGTAGGGCGCCGGTGCCGTGATGATGCTCTTCCAAGGCTGGGGGAAAGAACAGGTGAGATCCACAAAAAATGTACGTCCAATCCGTTTTCTAGAAGAATCAGGGATCCTTACATGACAACACCTGAACATTGCAACTTGCAAATGGTGGCTTCCAACTTTTTGGTGTTGAAAAAGCAACATGTTTCAAATGGTTGCAACATGTATTTTTTAAGGAGCCCTGATTAAACAGTTGGGTTACGCAGGGTTTTGGTCCATGTTTCCATCATGGGGGCTGGGGGGGAGGGAGGGGAGGGGGGAGGGAGCCCAAATAAGCCCAGGTAAGGCCTTGTTAAGGGCTTAATAAGGGCTTATCTCCCCTCACTTCCCCATGTTTCCACTTGCCAGGGTTCCATTTTGGTACCGGTTTGTTGAGCCACAGCCACATGTTGAACATGTTTCATACGGATCCACCCTGCAGTTCTTCAGACGCCATCATGAAATCAAATGGGCATTACAAGGAAAAAACACACACCCGTCAATCTAACGGGAAATGTGTCCCACGGATCCACCGGGTTCAGACACCACCATTAAATCAAATGGGGTTAAAAGGGTGTCCCATCAATCCAAGATGGCTTCCACGACCTCCAAACCGCCAGTGTCATAGGGATTTCCTGGTTTTTAAGCAACCGGTCAAGTTGGGGAACTGACGCTGCCAATGTGTGAGCCAAACCCATGTGGTTATGAGTTTTAAATGGCTGAACCCTTCCAAAATGGTTGGTGGACATGAGACATGAGTCCTGCAAATGATGTCCACCAACTCACTGGCTGAGTGGATGGCCCAAAGAAAGTCCAAACTTTATATTTACCACTAAAATGGTCTTCCCAAAAAGTTTAAAGTTCATGAACTCAGGAAGTGAGCCAAAGGATCCCTAGTTAGAATTTATGGCCATTTCGCGCGCCCTTCGCAAACAAAGCTGTAAACCGATCCGAAAAGGGCCAGAGAGAAACCTCACGGGGCTCGGAGCAACTCTCGGGTCTTTGTTTGATGGTACCCCTTTTTTTGGTGATGTCAAACATGGAAACCAAGAGGAACACCGACATTTATTTGTTTGGGGGGTGGAATTCCTAAACAAAAGGAAACAATACCACACCCAAAAAGTAGTAGACCCACCTAGCTTTCAAATCACCCAGTGGGCGCCTTTCTACAAATACCCGCTTTTTGGGTGTATCCACTATTTATCCTGGAAAGACTGTTTTTCTTTCAAAAGCCCTGACAAAAAGAAGGGCATTTGGAGAAAGGGGTAAGTTGGTGTCCACTGTCCCCAAACCCCCAAACCACTAAGTGGAACCAGCGGAAAACCTGTCGCCCTCCCACGTGCACTTTTTCTAGAGTCAGCGATTTCGCATTGGTCGAAATCCACGAAATGAGACTCCGACTCTAAAAACACAATGTTTCTGAGTTCCAAGTCCCAGAGCTACGGATTTGCATCGTTTTTGTAAAAGGGGCACTCTTTTTTTTGTTGGTATATTTTTTGGTCGCTGCTTTTTGTAGTTTGGGCGGTTGCTTTATTTGGTAGTTTTGTGCTAGTGGGTTTGCTTAGTTTTTTGGGTGAAGTTTTGTTGGCAGTGTTCTTGTTGTTTCTGGGCTTTCGGGAAGTTGATGTGTTTGGCAGCTTTTGGTAGTTGATTGTTTGGTCGTTTGTTGGCACTCGAGTCTTCGGCCGTTGTTGTTTTTGGTCGTTCACCTCCAGAATTGAAAGGGAACAACCCACCGGATTCTCGGTTGCGCCTGCTGCTCCCCTGCTAAAAGTTTTCAACCTGCCTTTAGTGGTTTAGTGGAAAACTCATTAGTTGGCAAAAAAATAAAGTCCTAACAGCCAAGCAAAATGCCCCAAAGGATTGGATGTGGACCCTGGCGCCAGTACCCGACACCGACTCGTCCGCGAGCGCACCAAACACAGAGCAGGACGTAGGTGAAGGTACCGGCTGCCTCGATCGGGGGGGCGCTCAGCTTTCGGATGATTTTTTGGGTGTGTCTTAAAATAGGGAATCCCCTCAAAACATGTCTAGGTCCCCAGTAGTGCCCTTTTTACCATTTTTGGGGGAAGGTTCCCCTACTAAAATAGACAACAGAAAAAAAGGCGTGCCCTTCTAACCTCTGTACCGGAGGACCTAGATGTGGTTCCCCTGGTGTTTTCCATTGAAGTCAGCCCAACAGGAGCACCCTCAACAAAGATCGACCCACCACCAAAAGGCTTCAAAATACCCCATGCCATAACTTATCGCCCTGACCCCATTTTCATTATTTACTCCTCGATGGTAGATTCATATCCGTGGATCAAAGCCGTAAGGAGAGTGCTATCAAGGCGGCTCGCAAGGAGCTTTGGTCCAACCCCTGCGACAAGCGCCCCTCCAATCATGGTTCCCCGAATAGTCGCTATCAGTCACTAGTGACCTCCATTCCCTTCCCATGGCAAAACAAATACTATGTAGCGAAATCGATTCCCTTTAAACTCAACAGAGAACTTAAAATCCTCAGGACGGAAGCTGACTCTTCGGCTCATGGCTCCCCGGAATCCATCGATGCTATCCAGCACCGGGTTCAAGCCCGAGGTCCGATGCAAACTCTCAGCTTCTGAGTTGTTCGTTACGTATCGAATCATCTCTTGGTATGGTAGCAAAACACGTTTGTTGCAGACCCCGAAAAGCCGCCCGAAGCATATAGGGGTACCCTTGACAAAAAGCCGGCCAATTTATGAATCGAATCGTAATCCCGGAACCATGCCAAGAATTAAGAACCTACAGTAAAAAATGGGTACCCTTAACAAAAAGACTGCCACCGAATGAATCCTGAGCTGAACATTGATTTTAAATCTTCCTTGGAATCTATCTATGGGGCTTGAGCCTGAGAGTCGGGATGAGCTGGCCTGTAGCAACTAAGTGCTGGGTAACCCGATATGTGCCCCAAGAAAAACACACTTTTGGCCGTCAGATGATGGACACAAAAACATGTTTTACAATACCAAACCCCATCTAGCCCATGAAAAACTCCCCGCAAAGCCGGGCGTCTCATGGCTACAAATGGGTGCGTCTCAACCCCCCCCCCCACCAATGCCAAATGGGTCGTTGGCTTTTGGTTTGCCTTTGAAACGATATGCACACATAGGGCAACTAGTTTTCCCCGGTAGATGATTAAATTACCAGGCAAACCAGGAATCGCCCTCTATTTGTCTACCAAAACAACCAAAAAGGACACCTATGTATGCAGAAGGAATATCCTCAACTAAGCCCAGGTGGTATCCCCAGCCCGAACCCCCCTGGATCCGAATCTCCGGAACCCGTAAAGGCTGCCCCAAACCAGCCGTTATAGCTGCCTATCGACCCCATTGAGCTCGGGAAAACAGACACGCCCAAATTTCACCTCTACAAGAACCAAGGGTGCAACTCCCCAAACCACCAACCTTCCATTTGCTTAAGCTCCCCGAAAAATATAACATCATTTCCAGCAGTGATAGATCCCTTTAAAACCAACAGGGGAAAACTAAACTACTCTTAAGCAAATGAAAGCAACCCAAACAAAAATCAATTGAATAAGGGACCACCTGAAAACTTTGACTTCATTCGACCTTGGGGCTCTGACCGACAGCCAGTAGAGGCCCAGCAAGAACGGCGGCGCAGAGGTCTCAGAATTCGAGGCTCGATTTCGTTTGGATGGAGCGAGGGAAGCACAGGTCCGCGTCCCCGAAAGGCCACCAGAAGTCAGAAATGAAGAGCTTCCTTTTGGCTGCCCTTTTTCCGCAGCTGAAAGACACACCCATATGGCTGTGGCTCAAAATTAAACAGGAGGGGTTACGCAGGTTTTGGTCCATGTTTCCACTTACCAGGGTTGCACTTTTTTTTTCCGCAGGGGCTGAAAGACACACCCATATGTTCACTTCAGGTTTCGCGAGACAAAACCGGGGGCCCACAGCGAGAGATAGCGATCTTGAACGGAAGAGTGTTGTCGAGATGAGAACATGGAACTCCACAAATCCCAGCCAAGTTCAGAGAAATCTCCTGGTAAAATGGATCCATGTTGCAAGCCCCAGCTACACATGGCCAACAATATGACAATTATACAAGGGGTTATCTGAAAATGAGGGGACCACAAAATTGGAAACCAAACAATGCACCATCAAGAAACGGCTTATACTGCCAGGGTGTGCGATTTGAAGTACCCCTCTTCTGAAAAATGGAAAATGCAAGGCATGGTTCAGTGTGACAACCCAGTCAGGCGAAGATTGGTTTCTGGGCTGTCCGAGGGAAACTCAACAGACAATGTCTTCCATGCAATTAGTATGGTGTGTCTTTTTGTTGAGGGTGCCCTGTTGGGGTGGATTTACACGGACACCAAATAGATACCCATGTTTGCGGTTGCTCCTAAGACAACCCGATATACGTGCTTCTCAAAATAGGGGGTACCCTAAACTGGTTGGTTTCCTGTTGGGTTCCTTTGAAATAATCACCCAAAGGGCGTCCATATTCAGAAGCCTTGATACTGTGGATGGACGGAATCCTGCACCACTTTGAAACGATAGAATGCCAGCCATTGTTCGTTGGTATTTACAATAGAATCAGGATTTCCGGGTTTCTCAGGAGGTGCCTAAGAGGATTTCGTCCACAGTATGACCCCCTGAATTAATTTTTCGGAGGGATTCAGGCTCCGGCTCCTCTTCCTCTTGAGGCTCCCTCGCTTGAGGCTTCCTCGCTCCCTTGGGAGGCCCTAAACATGGGGGGGGTACCCTAAACTGGTTGGTGTCCTTTTGGGTTTAGATATTCACCCCAAAAACAGGTCCATGTTTCTGCGAGGGCTTCCCGGAACCTTCCCTTCCTGAGGCTTCCTCGCGCGCGCGCTCGCTTGTCTGGGAGGCCCCGGCCCGAATGCGTCCCTCCGTGTAGTAGATGACCGTGCACTCCAGGACCAAGGCGCCCACCACGTGGTACCTCGAGCGCCGGGAAGGCCCCGAGCGCCGGACGTCAACGAGCGCGCGCCGGGAAGGCCCGGAGTTGGCCGTCTAAGAACGGGAGCCCCTCGCTGGCTGAGCGGCTTTCTGTGGTAAAGGAAGGGGGGTGGCTTTCTATGGTCGGGTTGGGTTGGGTGTGTCAAGGAGAGGAAGAAGAAGTTTGGGGGTTTGGCTTTGTCAAGTAGAACAAGAACCCGCAAAAATGCTTGGGGGTCCTTTCAACCAACCGCGAAAGGGTGCCCTCAAAGCAAAGGACAGCAAACACCCTAGGCAGTACCATTCAATGGCCCTTCCGTGGGAGTTTGGGCAGCTGAAGTGGCTATGTGAGCCATAGTGAGTACGTGGTCCCGAGGGCACGGGACATGTCACGTGAGTTGAGTGACTAAGACCTCCAGATTTGAGAGGGTTAGATTAAGGGTACCCATTCTTCCTGTAGTCTATTTTAGTAAGGGAACCCTCCCAACCAAAAAAGGGTGAGAGAGGGCATCATGGGGCACTTAGGTGAGTCCTCCTAGCTTCGTGCGGGAAGCTTTTCTCGCTCGTCTCCCATGTGCCTCGGCACTTTTACCATAGGTACCATATCGTGAATTTGACCAAACCTCACCCTGGGGGTCAACCAGCATCAAAAGAAAGGGGGGGAATGTAACCACAATTCTTTACCTGAGCAGTTTCATCATCCAAGTTGGGTCCTTGCGGAGGAACCCAACAAATGTTTAGGGCCCCATCAGCTTGACATACGCCCAGACTGTAAGGTCTCCTCCCTACTTGGGACTTGTGGGTAATCAACTGTCTGCTTGCGGTCATTGTTTTTGGGGGCTTTTGGTCCGCCCCGCCCGGGATACTCATGGATGGTTGGCGGCGTAACCGTCCAAAGATGTTTGAAGCAGTGCTGGCACGGTAGCAACAAACGTCGCGCTCTCGGAGCCCCCCCACCTACTAGTGCACAGAAACATAAACCAAAACTAGGTCCTCCAGTAGAGAGGTCCGAATTAGGGTACCAACTTTTTTCTGGACGTCTATTTTAGTAGGGGAACCCTCCCCCAAAAAAGGTTAACAGGGCACCACTGGGGACCCAGAAAAAGCATAAAACATGCCAGCAACAGTATTGCACAACCTCTGTCGTTTAAGTTCCCACACAGGCCCATCTTAACCAACCCCCGCCCCCCTTTGCCCCAACACACACACGCACCGATCTAAGAGGCGAGCATTTCCATTTTCCCCACCGTCAGCTCCACGAGGTCGCGTATGTCCTCGCGGCTCCCCCCCAGAAAGAGCGAACGCTCCTCCGACAGCTGTTTGCTGGTTGAAATGGGGAAAATGCGGGCAACTGAACTTGGAAACCCAATTCTAGGGGTTCGCTGTTTTAAGATAGACCCAATGGCAGAACACTGAAAGGCGGCAGGAGAAAGCCCTGAGCTAAGTCTGGCAATGACAGGAGAAGCTTCCGCAAGTCGGAGGCATCTGCGAAATCAAAGAACCCCATTTCACCCACTTACAAAAGCACCTACAAGGTGTAACCAGGGTTGTTCTACCGACAACCCAGTTTCTCTTTGGGTTGTATCTTCGCATCTCAGCGGAAAGCTCATGCCTGGAAAGGTCCCCAAACAACGCGCCTTTCGTCCTCTCAGGGCCTCAGAGCAGATTCAATCTGTGTGGGTCAAAGGGGACCGCAAAACTGGCGCTCGGTATCGAAAAGCAAGTATCGCAACCTCACATCGTATCGAAAAGAGACACGACCCATCAGCACCCAAAAATGACCATGTTGAACCAAACTACGGGAACCCAAAAGAGACACCTACGGCGACCGATCCATCGATCCTCCCGAAAGAGCTGGAACCGCTTGATCTGCATCTCGAGCCGCAGCCTGCGCTTCCGTGTTTTTTTTTCGCGGATGGGGGCGGATGTGGGCGGGTCCTGTTGCAACTGTTTGTTGAGGCGGTCCAGGGTGGTTGAAACCCCTGGGTTTAGGGTTTAGGATTTAGGGTTTCCCACAAAAAGTGGGTGGGCGCGCAGAAAAAAATGTGGCACTGGGCTGCTTTTTGGTGGGCTTTTTGGAGGCGTTCGAAGCCCTTTTTGGTTGGTTGGCCCACCAAAAAAGGGCTGGGAAAAACAGAAAAGCAGAGACCTAGCTAGCCAAGTTGCTGTTCTTGTCAGTCACTGATGCTGGGTTTTGGGGAAAAGTGGATGCAACAAAGCGATCGCAACTGGCGGTCCAGGGAGATAATTTCAACGACTCAGTTTCATATTTGTCCCAAACTGTCAAAATCGGTTTGGGATCGGAGACCCCGGTGAAGGGGAAGCCAACTGCGAAAAGTGTTAAGCCCCCTCCCCGTGTTGAGACACTCATATGGATATCTTCAGGCTCTCCCGACACCTTTGGGGCGAGAAAATTGTTGCTCAGGAAGGAGGCATAGCTGTGGCCAAGTGGACGCTGACATTTGGGCATGGGGGAGTGTGGCCCCATTATTGGGGGGGGGGGGGGGAGGGCCTTTCTGGCGGCAACCCTGTTGTCAAGGGCCCCTGAAACCCAATCCCCATAGAAACTCCTGGCGACAGGCCCATGATAGAACCCACTGTGTCCATTTGATGTGTTTTCGTCAACTGAAAAACAAAGATTGACTCCCTAAAAAAAAGGAAGAAGAAAAAACGGGAAAAAGACACATAGATATGAACAAATTCTCGTTGCAGCAAACGGACGCCTGCGACCATTCTCTTCATTACCTCCCCCAGGGCTCCGGGCAGCTCTCGATCCAGGCGCTGGCCCTGGCAGCGCGGCTTGGCTGTTCGTTCTCTGAGCCGCCTGCGAAAAGTGACTACCTTTTTACTAATACTTGACTAACATTTCCTAGGGCTGGGGGAAAGAAATCCTGACCGAACTTTGGCTGAAGGTGAAAATTAAGGTCCAAACCCGGAGACACAAACCAGGTCCTCCAGTAGAGAGGTTAGAATAAGGGCACACGTTTTTGCTGTCTATTTTAGTAGGGGAACCCTCCCAACGAACGGCAAAAGGGCACCTAGCTGGGGGACCTAGTTTAGTGGGTCAGATTCGGAAGCCCTGCCACTTAACCAACCAAAAAGACCTACAAAGCCAACGAGGAACCAACAAACAAGAACTAAAAAGCTAAGGAGCCGCACGACTCGCTGCTTTAAACCACCCAAGACTGAGTTGATAAGCGGAAGCTTCTGGGAGTGGATGGGTGTTTAATGGGAACAAAACACCATCGAATTGCTTCCAACAGGAGACCTACGGGCAGGATCATTTCTAGGGGTTGCTTCCTTTTCCATTCTTTTCAACCATCCTTCAATCTCTCCACGCGAAGATACCCAGAACTAGCATCTCCCCGTGTTTCTGCGCCTCTGCCGCCTCTGCGCTTTTCGCACCAGGCCAAAGGCCGGCTCGCGAGCCGGCCACGTCTCCTCGGCGCTTCCACCTGGCTCCTTCGGCGCCTCTGCCCTCCGCCGGGCGCTCAGATCCTCGTCCTCGGCCGAGAAGAAAGCTGCTCAGCGGCTGGCGCCTCTTCAAGCAGCGCTTTTTCCGCCGGGCCTGGAAAAAGTGAAGTCTTCTCCTGGAGCTCAGGCGCTCATCTTCTGCTTCTGGAGCTCGCCTGAGCTCATCTCAGAGATTTGGTCTCCGAAGTCGTGGGTTCTGTTCAGGATTCACTGAAACGGCCCGCACGCGAGCCAAAGTTGAATCAACTCGTCTGGCCGGTCTCCTGCGGCTACCTCCAATCGATCTGCAGGGGCTGGGCATACTACTGCATTCTGCTTCATCCAGGCTTCCGTTTTGGCAGCACCTAAGTGTAGAACCAAGTAGGCCCACCACATCTATACATGGTCCAATGGTAGACCCATCTTGGCGTGGGTTCCACTGAACCGCCACCTTCATCCTGAATCGGCGCCCGAAAAGACGATCCTTTCTGCCAGAACCACCAAGTCGTCCAGCTCCACAGCACCTTCCTCAGCAGAAGCCCAGCCCAAAAGGCGAAGGCACCGCACCCATTTCTTGCAAGGGGATTGTCCCTTTCTCTCCAATTACCCGGGTTTTGAATATGGCGTGGCTGACATTGGAATCTCCTGTTGGGGGTAGCCGGGCCATGATCCTTTTGCCCACTGACATGGGTATGAATTTTAAGAAGGGACCCTTTGGACATCATTTAGGCGGGGATTCATGTCCACCAATCACTTTTGAGGTGGTTCCCTACTAAAATTCATGGCCACATTGGTACCTAGGTCCTCCAGTAGAGAGGATAGAATAAGGGCACCCACTTTTTTCTGCAGTCTATTGCAGTAGGGCAACCCTCCCCCCAAAAAAGGGTAAAAGGGCACCTAGCTGGGTGACCTAGCCCTTGCGCGTGTCGATTCGTTTGCGCCACGTCACCTCATCGCCCCCGGTGAGATATGGCACTCGGCTCACCGCCAGCGGACGCCAGCCGCTCTGCGGCAGCACGGCGCGCAGCAGCCGCAGAGCGTCCCCCGCCCAGTCCTTGGAGGACGTTGGAAGGGGGGCAATAAATTTCTCGAGAATTTGTTTGGCAGTTAAGTGGGGATGTCCCAAGAAACCAGCTTGTTTTTTTTGTTTCTCGAAGTTTAGCGGTGGAGTGGATTTGGATTTCAACCACGAAAAAACAGCAAAAACCAAAAATAGCAGCCACGAAAAAACACAACAACCCAAAATGCCAAAATGTTTCCCAACAGCAGCCATGAGTCCCCCGGCCAGGCGTCCGAGTCGCCCAAAGGCTCGGGCACCTGCGAGCGGGGAGACCTTTGGGCCCCCCGGATCCTGGAGCCTAGGGGTCCTCAAGCAACCCGCTTTGCACATAACACATATGGCCAGGGTTACTAAGCGAGTTAGGAAGCGGGTTACCCATGGCTGCTATTGGTCAAAATGAGGTTTTTGTGTTTGTCTGCTTTAGGGATGTGGCCATGGGTCAAAATCCCGTTTCTTCGAGGCCAACTCTTTGAGTTTTCTTATGTGGTGGTTGATCATTATGGCCATGGGTCAAAATCCAAATCGTACCCCCAGTGAACGGGACCCAATCCAACCACTAAAATAAGTTCTAAAATGGGTGGTGAATTCACCTACCCCAAAATGGTACCATTGGTTTTGACCCACAGCCAATATGGGTTTGTCTCAACATAGGAAACCGGGTTCCCTCGCAAAAGGACAGCCCCAGATGCATTCGTGCTTGAGGGGCCACCCATTTTGGGAACCTCCTCAAAGGTGGCGATGTCGTTGTTGGAAACCGCCACAAAAATACCGTGGATGGCTGCGAAATCCATCCAACGCACCGTTCACAAGGCCCGGAATGATTTTCGACTCCCCTTGTAAAGTACATGGTTTAAGTGGTGCAGGAGTTCGTCCATTCACAGCAGGTGTGCTTGTTTGTTTGAGGGGCCCCCCCCGTTTGCCGGGTATGCGTGTGTGTTGGACAAGGTGTCTTTGGAGGCCAAAGATCTGGAGGGGGAACCCCCCTTTCTGGGGTTGGATTGAAATTGCAAAGGGAACCAAAAGGAAGACTACCTTTTTGTGGGTCCCCCTATTCTTGGCATTGCAGTGGCCTTTTCTTGGGTGGCGAAGTACACTTAACAAAACACATACCCATTGGCTATCAGCTATTCGCTTGGATCTTTGGCCTTAAGTGTTGGGAATATACGTATTTTTCAGCGCGCAAAGACAGACCCCTTGTTGCCACTGGTTGCAAGAGCCAATGCGGGGGCGCCCAGAAAAAGGTAGTGGTTCTTATGGTTTCCCTACAAGTTGTCCGGCCGACTCCGACCCCCCTTTTTGGGGTTTTCAAGGGAACCAAAAGGGGTACTGGTTGGGGTGGAGATAAAGGTACCCAAGAGAAACATCAGCTTCTGTCATCCCGTTTGTATGTCCCTGTTGTGTGCCCTTTTGGTTTCTCCAAATATGTCTATCTACTGAACAAGCACAAAACTAAACGACAAAACTTCGAAACAAGAATTTGGTCGAGTCCTGACTGTTGGCACTTCTCTTGTGGACAACATGATAAGTCCACAAATTCCCAAACACCTACTGAGAAGGAGTAATTAGTCCAAAAAAGCCGAGCCAAGACAACAACCTCCATTTGCTTAAGTCCCCTAGAAAAATAAAAAGACATATTTCCAGTAGTGATAGATTTCCTTGAAACAAAAAATATTCTTAACCAAATGGAAGACAAACAACAAGTGGTTCTCTTCAGCGCCAAGATGTTTCCCCCACAAACCGCGCACGGCAAGACCGAACCAACATCCGAGCCGTCCGTTCCGGACACATCGAGTTCGCCTCGCCAGTCCAGGAGGTCTCAGGGCCTCAGAATTTTGCCGAGCGAAGAAACCCTGCGCAAGCACCGGGCGGCGGAAGGTTGAACTTTCCGGGGCCTCCAGTAGAGACCCCCAATATTTTGTGGTTTTCCCAAGATGGGGGTTCCGCCGTTCCGCCCCAAAAAAACAGATTTCGGTCATCTAGGTCCTTCGGTGGAGAGGTTGGAATAAGGGTACCAACTGTTTGCTGTGGTCTATTTTGGTAGGGTTCCCCTCCCAACCAAACAAGAAACGGTACAAGGGCACCTAGCTGGACCAGCAATACTTTAAATACTGCGGATGGACGAAATCCTGCACATCCTGCACTTCAAACCACTCCACGGGAAACCAATGGTGTTGGTATTTACGCGGGAATCGACTCATGCCCGGGTTTCTTGTGTGGTGCGCAATGGGTTTCGTTCAACGCATCTCGGCCGTCTCGGTCGCTCCGCATGGGGGACCAAAGGGCCAAAGTAGGAGGCCTGGAAGGGCAGTGGCGTGGCCAGCAGCAGCAGGGGCGCCTTCTCGCGCGCGGCAGCCAGCAGCGCCTGACCGTTCAAACCGAAAATTGCCTTGCCATGCCTTCACCAGGACTCCCATCGGTAGCTCCGCAAGGTAAGGGGGGGTAGATGTCCACTTCCAATGAACTTGCGGATTTAGAAACGACTGGGCTGCTCTCAGATGCCCTGCCAAAAGTTTATGTTGTGGTGGTTTAGTGGAAACCACCGCTAAACCAACTAAAAACAACTCAAAACTTAAGGAACCGGACGGCTGGGAACCAGCAAGAAGAGTGTCTCTGTTTTTGCAGGACCCCCTTTTTTCGGGATGGAGTTTAGAAGGGAAGCCAAAAGGGCCGGTTGGCCGGTTGGCCGGTTGGGGCCGTGTCTCAAGGGCTTTGAGGCTGGCCTTTTTGCTTTTCTTCTGCGAAAGCGACCCCGGAGTACGCTTACTCCGCACCTGAAAGAGGGTGCCTTCAAGCGGAAATCTATCTTCCCGGGTCCCTCCCACAGGTGTTAGTGGAAGGCAGGGTAATCAAGCAGGTTGATTAACTTCAGGGTTTCCAGCAAGCTCAAAAAGCAAACAAGGCTTAGTGCAAAGCCAACAATACCATACAAGACTCACTTTTCCTTCTGGTTCTAAGTAGGGAATTAGAATGTCCCCACATTGGATGATCCCTTAACCGAGGATTCCCTACCGAGAACCTGCAAGTCACTCTTCGTGTGTGGCGTGCTCATGGTTTCCTTGCCAGCAACTTGCTCAAGTTCCCCTGGAACAGTGCACATATTTCCAGTAGTGAGAGATTCCCCTTCAAGCCAACATTTAAAAACATACAACCTTAAATTGATTTTGGTTGTCTAAAACCCTATGAGGTTGATTACCAATCCAACCAACAGTTTGGCAGGCGTACATCGGATATCTGCCAAATAAGCCAGCAAAGCCATGGTTGAAGTCCAAACTATCAAGTAAAACTCCGAGTCCTCTCCCACCAGCCAACGTGGAAGTGCCCAAAGCCCTTTCCGCGAGGAAAGCAGTCTTTCTACAGTAGTCTAGGCGCTTCCATGTTAGTCGCTGGGAGGGCAAACCAAAAACGGGAGGTGAACAAAAATGATACCATGTCATGGCAGCTTAGAATCCCAGGGCTCCTTCTCCCCTCCCCCCCCAACCGATTTTTCCGCCTGGGGCTGACTGCAGCGGTCCAGCACGTTCAGCAAACACACCAGCTCGAAGCTCCGGCCGGGCAGCGCGCCTCACGGCACGGCGGTGGAGCCGGATTCTTCTTGAGCAAAAGGATGGGCACCAGGCTCTCTAGGGCTACCTTTCATTTCCATGCTGAATTCAGGGATCCGGAAAACCTCCAGAAAACCTCCAGAAACCCAGGTTGTTTTTCTGCTTCTGAAGCAACGATGGTTGAAACATGTTGAAACAAAGGGTTGGAATCATTTCCTGGAGGCTCGGGTTCTTGAAATGCCGAACCAAAAACCCACTGAACAGAAACCCCTCAGACAAAAAGGCAAATGCCCACACCACAAGGAATCAACCCCTAGAACCGTAGCATTGTTCATGTGATTTGTGTATGCATCCATTTGCTTAAGATCGCTGGAAAAATAGAATATGTCCGACAATGATCGATTCCTTTTAAAACCAACAGGGGGAAAATCTAAAACAAATACTCCTAAACAAATGTCTGTGGTTGTCAAAACGAATGGGATCCCATTTTTAGGTGCATTCACCACCCATTTTAGTCTATAGTGGTTGGATTGGGTCCCGCTAACCGATTTGGATTTTGACCCATGGCCATAATGATCAACCCCCGCATTAAAAGACAACTCAAAGAGTTGGCGTGCGAGTCGACGGAGACTCTCCGGACCGGGCTGTAGATCCCGCTAAAAGTGACCAACTTTCAACTAAAAGCAGCTGAACACCTGAGGAAACCAACCAAAAAACACACACAAAAAAACGGAAGACAAGCCGGCATTCCCTGGATGAACCCCCGTTCCGGCAAACTCGCCTGCTATCAATGGCCCGTGTAGGGTGGCCAGGCTAAGTGCCGGCGGTCCGGCCGTACCGCCTCGGACAACCCCTTTCGAGCTGGGTGCTCTGTGATCTGCGCTGCTCTGTTTCTCAGCCCCGGTGGCACCAGTGTTGGAGCCGGGAGCAGCTATCTTGGGGGACAGCCTGGTTCCAGGTCTCGCGACCGTATGAATCTCATCAGAGGAAGAACCCGCTTCGTCGGGAGGTGCCCCCTTTGCTGGAGCTGCTGCCTTCCCCGGTGGCGATTTGGGAGGCTCCTTAGGGCCCGATGCGGCCGGAACCGGGGAGGATCCCTTCGACCTCCAGATTCTGAGGGCTGCCAGCGAAGAGCCTTGCGAAGCGGTCTCTTCTATCGCCTCCTCACTGCTGCTCCCTCGATAGTCCCGATGGACATAACCTGCCAGATCCACCCTCCTCCAGCCAATGCTCCATAGGCCGCCTCCTCGCCAGGGACCCCCGTTGTGAAGAGGGCTACTCCTCCACTCAAGGCGACTCAGGCGAGAGTCGCTAAGCCCCTGCCTCTCAAGAGCTCTGGAGAACTGCTGCAGCTTGTTGGGGGAAAAAACGTATTCTGAAGCATATGCAAGAATATGTGCAAACATATATATATATATACACATACCAAACACTTCCTATTAGTTTCCCTTTAAACCCATCCCCAAAAAAAACATCCCCCGCCAAAAAACAAAGTCGGCGCCTGCGGCGAGGTCCCCGCAGTGGGCCTCGAAGTTCTTGAGACGTCGCAGGCGCCAGGCCATGCCGCGGCTGGTCTCCAGGGCCACCACCTGAGGCGAGGGGGGGAGGGGTGGTGGGGGGAGGGAAGGTGGAGCTGGGTAAGTAATTGACAGCCATACTGTGGATGGACGAAATCCTGCACCACTTTGAAACCAGTCGGTATTTACGGGGGGTATCGCATCATTCCAGGGCTTCTGAACGAAGTGGTGCATTGGATAATCGACTTCGCAACCATTCGCAGTCGGGCAAAAGCATCGGCACCGATCCGCCTCAGCCTTCAGCTTCCGCAGCTGCTCCGTGACGCACCCGTCCCCCGCCCCCACGTCGAGCACCGACTTCGGCGCCCTCGAACCGCCGAAGGCGAGGAGTTGGCGCAGCCTTCGTTCGGGGAAGATCGACGTGCCCGCTTCGGTGGGGGGGGGGTCGGCTGGAACCCGCCGGCACCAAGCTTTCAACTGGGTGTCTCGTCTTTTTCTTGAGGCGCCGTGCTTGCGGTTTTGACATGGAAACAAACAGGAAAACCACAATTTTGGGGTCCCCACCCAAAAAAACACAGACACCCTTATGCTCCGGCTTGCTGGTTGAAAGGAAATGAAGCATCCAAAATTCCAAAAGACCGCTTCTTAAGAACACTGGCTAGTCAACCTCAGCTCTCGCCCACCAAGCACACGTCAGATTCTTGGAGGCCATTTTGGGTGTCTCCTGTTTGAGGGTTCCCTTTTAAGGCTTATTCTACCAGGAGACCCAAAAAGCCTCTAATGTCATACCCCAAAATGTCACAGCAAAAGCGGCCCCTTGTTGGACCACATTGGATGGACAGAATCCATGCCGAAGGGCATGTTGGGATAGATGAAACCCTATTGACTTGGCTGGAATTAGGACCCCAGCAAAAAGAATACTTTTTGCCTGGAAAACAAAGGGGACCCCAAAAAAGCAAAAAAGGAAAAGGGGGAGCTAATTCTGGGGAAGATACCAACTGGTGCAACTCTAGGTAAAGCAAAACCAAAAGCTCGGAGGCTCCCGACTCGATCCCGACTCCCGTCGCTCGAGCAGCTGCCGCGCTGTAAGCAGGTGGGAGGCACCCGGGTAGAGGAGCGCCTGGGCGGAAGGAATCCGGAGACCGAACGTAGGCAAGTCAAAAATTGAGGTCCAAACCAAAATCATAGGTGTCCTTGTTGGTTCTTTTGGTGGAAAAATAGAGGGGTTTCGATTCCCGGTTTACCTTGTGGCTTAATCAGGTATACCAGGGAAACCCATCTATTTGCCCGAAAAATGAACTTCCATTTGGTTAAGACCCCTGGCAAAGGTGAAAAACATGTCCAGTAGTGATAAACTCCCTTTAAAACAACCAAGGGAAAATTAAAAACATCGTCCTTACGCACATGGAAGTTAAGGTCCAAACCCGGAGACACACATATGGGCCATGGGTCAAAAGCCAAATCGTACCCCCAGAGAACATCCCAATCCCCACGAAAATAGACTAAACTGGGTGGTGCAGCTAGCCCAAAATGGTACCATTGGTTTCGACCCACAGCCACATACAAAACATCAACCAAGATACTGTGCAAGGACGAAATCCATTTCGCACCATTTGTTCAGAAGCCCTGGAATGATTCGATTCCCCCTGCAAATGCCAACTCCCATGGTTTCTTTAAGTGGTGCGAAATGGATGTCGCAACCATCCGCAGTATGAGTGCTGAATTGGGGGACTCTATGGCGTTCCTGCTCTGATCTCTGGGTCCAACAGACCTCCGTCCGTTTTCGGATCTGCTGAAAGTTGAAGACCTTCAGTGGTTTCAGTGGAAAAACCCAGCCGCCAAACCAACTGAGAACCTGAAAAAAACGGTGGGAACCACCCACAAACAAGACTGGAGCTTCAGCTAAAAACGAGGATTGGATGTGGCTTTTGTGGATCCACACCCACAGGACTGCTGAAAGACTGCTCAACGAGGACCAGCCGGGGGAAGAACAGGTGAGATCCACAAAAAATGTGAGTCTAATCCGTTTTCTAGAATAATGAACAAGGGCAACAGTTGGATTCAGGCAATGAAACAGGTCCAATGACCAAACCTCGACCCCTGTTCGTAGTGATGTTTGGACTGGTTTTAGCTGGTTTTCTTAAAGGAACCTGGTTGAATGAATTGCAAAGGTGTGGGGGCTGATCAATATTCCGTTCAGCCCCCCAAATTGACCATGGCTAACTTTTTGCATCTGGGACATCGTTCTAGTGGTTTTCCCCGTTGGTCATCCCATGTAGAAGACCTTTTGATCAACCACCATTTGTCCGGGGGTGATACGGGGTACACACGTGGTTGACAAGACTCCCGACTTCACCAAACTCTTATGCCGTTGTTTGCCTGCCGCGGCAAGAATCAGTTGCATTCAAAAGGAACCTGAGAATGGGGCCTGGCTTGTGTCACATTGCAAATCTCACCTGCAACGCTCGACCACTGAAACCAGAGACCTGGAACAAGTTTCAAAGACTTCCCCCACTGACCCCCAAACCAAACCCCAAAGAATATACATGACAGTTAAGCCAGATTTACCCTAACTTACTCTACTTGGGTTATCTTTAAGAGGTATGTTCCAGGGGTCTGATGGTACAACCTTTGAAAGTTGCATCGCACAAAGGGACTTTGTCAGAGGGGCCTTTCCCTCACAGAAAGTGATGCAAAGAAACCACAATGCACCCCGACGGGTGGACCTTGGGGCATCTGTTTGCTTCACCAAAAAAAGAATGCCAAAGCAAACATGGACACCGTGAAACATATCTGCGTGGAAACGCAAATACTCCTGAAATGCCGCTCCGGTTGTTAAGGTATGTGTCAAAACAGGGATTGAGACCCCCAAAAATAGTGGCTCCTTTTCTGGCTGGAAGCACGAAAACCAGCCTCGCAAAAACACACAAAAAGGACCTGTTCCACCATGCTGATGAATTGTTCGCAAGGCGACAAATAGTTTTTTGTTTTTCTGATTGGGCCCATTTTAGGTGGGTTTAAAGGGAAACCAAAAGGAAAACCGCTGTTTCAAGAGCTGTGTTCCCTCCCTCCCTCACCCAAAAAAACGCAAACGGACAGAAAACAACCTCCCTCCCCCCCCCCCCCGAACGAAAAAAGAAAAAAAAGAAAAACACGGCGAAAACGCCGACGAGAACCGCCCCTCCGCCTGCAGGTCGAACTCGTTCAGCGGCAGCGCGCCCAGCGCCTCGTAGAGCGCCGCCGCCAGCTTGGAGGCGGGTGGGGCCTCGCAGAGGAAGTCCGTGGCGGCGTCGAAGGGGCCCAAGGGAACGAAGAGCCGCCGCGCCTCTCGTGGCGTCATGGAATTCTCAAAGGGGTGAGGGGGTGGTGGTTTTGGGGGGGGGGGGGGGGGGGAAGCCGTGGGGAAGGGGGGGGGGGGGAAGCTGGGGGGAAGCTGGGGGGAAGGGGGGGAATTTTTGGGGGAATCGGGGAAGTGGGGGAAGGGGTGGTTGGATCCCAGAAACGTCACGGGGGGGGGGGGGGTTCGAGGGGAACCTGGGGGTTGATTTCAAAAGGTAAACCATGAACATGGGATGACCAGTGGTTGTAAGGGTTGTATCACACCTGGGATTACAGGGAAATGACCCCATTTAGGCATATGTCCGTATAACACCGTGCTTTGTTGAACCATGTTGGGTCATTTCCAATAATTGCAGGGTGTAATACAACAACTCTTAGGGTGGTTGGAAAACCACCGAAAGAGATGATATGGGGCAGGAATGATAAACCCCCACCTCTCATGGAATTCCTAGGGGGGAGGGGGGGGGGGGGGTTGGCTCCCTAAAGAACCTAGCTCATCCTGGAAGCCAACACCTTGCCCTTTACAAATGGTGGTTTCCCCCAAACTGTGATTCCTTTTGAGAGTTTTTCCTTTTGTGGTTGAAACTGCATCCTTTTGAGAAGGGGGACGCTCCAAGCTGCATTTCTGGAGGGAAAGCTGCACTTTAATTGTTTGCTCATTAGACCCTCTTAGCGGGTATCCAGGATCGCTTGCCAGATACGTAGTACCATGGCTTTTGTGTAGACCCCCGTTGGTACAATATGTTCATCATGATTCACTTGAGCTATTATTCTTGTCGGACTTCCCTTATTTTTGCGGGTTTTGCTGGAAGGCAAGACCTGACAAACTGAAGCTGGCTCTTCTTTTCCCGGGAAAGGTGAGTTATTCCCCTGAGAATCGGTTTAGTGGTTTTCCCAGACACCACACAAGGCTTGGGCAACCGAAGGCTTGATGTTTTTTTCCTCGCCGCCAAAGGGTTTGGTGGTTCTCTGGCCTTACTGAGAACCCCGTAAGCTTGCAAGTTGGAATACTCACATGGAAACCCTGCTGTGGGTGGTTGCGAAATCCATCCAACGCACCACCGTTCAGAAGCCCTGGAAGGATTCGATTCCCCAACGTAAATACCAACAAACGATGTGGTTTCAACCAGGCTTCAAAGTATGTGCGAAATGGGTTTCGTCCATCCACAGTATGATCGGGGCCACATATAGTTTGATGCTACCCCAAACTCCCATGCGACCATTGAAGAAACCCATCCGGGGGAGCCGGGCTAGGTACAAGTGGGTACTTTCGCGTTCCTCTAGGTTCCCTGAACGGGTACCTTCGGGAGCCTCAGGGAAGCCCCCTTTTCTTGGACCACCCTCCTAAAGATGCCATCCTGGAACCCACAACAACCATTTACACATGGCTTCCCAAAGAAACAATTTCCTCTAACTAGACCTTCTGGACTGACAAAAAACACGGCACACAGGGAACAAAGCAAAACAAACACCACGTTTTGTGAATCACCACAGCCTCCCCCCCAAGAATCTAGCCTCCAACAACCAACCAGGGGGGCAAATAGCATCTAAATCTTCCTTGAAAAACGCACATTTGGAAGCTCTGCCCTCTTCAACCCGTTCCCTGCCCCCCCCTTCTCTCCATGACAATCAGCAAAGGTACAGCAAGGTTGCCACTCTCAGCCCTATGCAGCATGGTTGTAGCAAAGTTGCGAACCCCGCCCCACTCCCTCCACAAGATCGCAGTCACCTCCAAGCAACTTCATCCCCACCCAATATTCCGAAACGCAAATTTGGAAGCCACGCCCTCTGGAACCCGTTGTTCCCTCCCCCCGCCCGGCCTCCTCGGGCCACTCCTCGGGGGCTCGCCACCACTGGGCCTCCTCGAAGAGCGGCGGCTCCCATCCCTCGTCTGCCTCGGCCCATGGAGCCTGCGGACGGAACCGGCGAAAGCGGCTCGGGGCTCGGCTCGGGGGGGGGGGGGGACATGCCGGGAGAACCCGAAGGTGAAAACCAACGACAAAAACTGCCATGTACTTTTTGGGAAAATGCCTGGAACTTGAAAGGGACATTTCAACCATGAGCTGCCATGTATAAGGTTCAGCACCTGAAAGTGACATTTCGACCAAACTGTCATGTATTTTCCAGCAAGAAGGCTTCTTCAGACTGCGGATGGTTGCGAAATCGAAATCCATGCCACTCGCACCACCGAAGTGAAAGTATCGGTTGAAACCATAAGGTTCGTTACTGTATTTACGTTGGGGAATCGAATCATTCCTTAGGGTTTCTGAAAGGTGCGAGAAGCGGATGTTGCAACCATCCAGTAGGAAATTGGCGGGGGAGAATGCCTGGAACCCCCCAAACTGCCATGTGGCTGTGGGTCAAAACCCTGTGCTGGTGAACATCGAAATAGGTGGTACATGGGTGTTCATCCGCCCCAAAATGGGATCGGCATAGGTTGTGACCCATGGCCATCTATTCTCCACAAGAAGGTCCGTTCATAGCAAATGGTTGCTTGGGAAGCCACCATTTGGAAATGGTCGCAGGTTCCAGGTCGAGCATCACGCGTCGAGTTGCTTGGGAAAGGGGCTAGAAAGCAACTGGTGAAACCCTAAATGGTTCAACCACATATAAGATTGAAGGATGGTGAAGACCCTTTTGGGTGTGTTTGTTGCTTGGAATGAAACAAGCCAAGTGGAAACAAAGCAGAAAGGGGTCCTTGATGGCTGACACCCTCTTGCATGGTGTGTGTGTGTGCGTGTTTATTTGTTTTAAAGGGAAACCGAATGGAACCCACATGGAAGTCAAATGTCTAAACATAGAGATCCCCCCGAACCAAGCAAAAGCAACAGTGAAACCAAAATTGAAACTAGAGGTCATTTGGCCGTTTGGAAATTGGCGGTTTGGGGGTTTGAACCCTGGTCGTGATCCCGGGCTTAGCCCCTGGCAGAAACAAAAGCGCAAGCAGTTTCTGCATCTATCTCAACAAAAACACTGCAAAGGGAACCAAAGAAAGACACCCCCCAAGGACAAGCAAATGGACACCGCCAAAGGCCCCTTCTTGGACCCCCGCCTCGCTTCGCGGCGCGCCAATGTCGCCGGCCGGCGCGGCGAAGTCAACGGTCGCCGCGAACGCCGCGAGGGCCGCGAGGCCCGCGGCCGGAGGGACAGGGCGCCGGGTCATGGCAGGACCGGCGATGCTTCCAGCCAAGCAGTGAGCTCTTGCTATAGACTTGCGCACGTGTGCGCGCGCGCGCGTATTTTTTGGGGGGACCCCACCAAAAATGTGGCTTCCTTTTGGTGTCCCTTCAAAACCGCAACCAAAGGATTCCCTCACAAAAAAACACCGCCAGTGGACAGAGGCGGAAGTGGATTTGTGGAAGTCGACATTCCATTCTCACTTGCCCAAAGGACATGCGCGTGTCCCTATTCTGGTGATGGTTCTCGGTTTTGGTTGTCTTTTAAAGGCATCAGAAAAGGGTCTTCTAAAAAAAGAAGCTCCCAAATCGACCTTTTGGCAACTTTCGGTTTCCCATCCATTTGAATCGAATGTTTCCAGATTTTCCCCCAACCCACGCGGACCCTTCTTTTGAGGCGCTTTCACTTCAAAAGATCGCCCATAAAAGGGACACCCCCGTGAGCCAACCGGGGTTTATTCATCCGAAGTCGTTCGTTTCTGATCGTCTGGCTGGTCTGGAGGAGCACTCTTGGGAGCCGTAGGGCCAGTTGAACGGGATGTTTCAGGGCCCCTGTATGGGCTGTGCATGCTGTGCCTCAAATAAAAGTGCCAAAATGCATCTTGGGAAATGGAACCGACCACTAAAACCTGCGGTTTGCCGCGGCTGCTGAATTTTGAGCCACGCCCATACTCCTTTTGGATGGCTTGGACAGAAGCTTTTGGGACAATTTGAAGCGAGGCTTCCTGGGGTGATGTTGGGAAGTTTAGAGAACCCGATTGAGGTAATCCCAACGATTGGGATGTGAAGCCCTGGTTCTTGCAGAGGTCAAGCGGGAGACCACCTCTGGATGACAGTGGAACCTGAACCTGGGATTCAAATGTTTTTTTTCGTCACCATCATTGTAGTCAAGGGCAAAGATGTAAGATGGAAACGCAAGGATAGATCAACTTGGCTGCGTGTTAGAGAACCCTGCAACTTGGTTGGCTTCCCTTCGGGATCGCTTACAGTTGTCTCCTGTAGTCAGAGGTCCCGTGTTGATACGCGTGCATCTATTCGGGTGGCGCAAAGAAACCAACAGGAAATCACCATTACTGCCCTCAGAAGACCGTGCATAGACGCGCGGGCGTGAAAACACCACCTTCCGCAGATCGGCACGACCCCACCCCATACCGACATTGGATCAATCCGCGACCTGGTCAAACTGGTACATCTCTCGGTTGTAGTCGAAAAGCTCCTGTTCGATCGACGCATTCAATCTCTTTTCCCAGGCCTTAGGATCCACCGCGGAGGACCCAAAAGATACACCGTGGAGGTACTATATCCCTAACCAGAACTCCGATCGCTCCGTTGCCATACCAGGTCCCAGCTCCGAGTCTGAACCGCTCCCTTCCAACCACCAGTTAGGTGATCAGATTCCTTCCAGGGCCACAACACACAAATGCTTCTCAAATTATGGAGTTCTCTAGGTAGGGTTTCCTTCTGCCGTCCTTTTAAAACCGATCGCAACTCAGAGACACCCCCCAAATGTTGCCTTGTTGGGGCCCTGATTGTATCGGCGAGCGACACAAATCGTGCCCTTCGCCCTTTGAGCGCCCTTGTGGGGCAAAAAGCACCCTGGGCGGCCAACCGATACATGGCATGTGGGCGTGCCTCTTTGTAGAAAAAAACACCCCCAACATGGCGTTGAAGGGGGGTAGCCCTCAAAAACGACACCCTGTTTGTGTGCGGGGTCCTCAGTTGCATGCAACGCTTCAAAGCCGGGGCGCCGCTTCACCGTGACAAATTGGAGTAGCTCCGAGTCCGCCTCCCCCTTCAAAGGTGCAAATTTTGGGATACCGGGTCCCATCTCCACGGCTCCCCTCCAACCACTAGCCGGGTAGTGGCTAGAAGCTTCAACGAAAACTTCCAGTTGCGGTTTCGCCCCCCGGAAAAAATATAGATATATATAGATATATATATATATATATATTTTTCCAGTAGTGACACTGATTCCCTGTAACACCAACAGGGGAAAATAACAACAGTCACCATTTCAGCAAATGGGAAGTCATCAGAAAGCACATGGGGGAAACAACATGGAAAAACACATGGGGAAAAACACATAGAAGTCATCTTAAGCACATTGGAAAAAAGAAGAAGAAAACAACAACAAAAAAGAAAAACATGAAAAACCAGAAAAAAGGGAAACAAAAGGAAAAAGAAAAGAGGGAACAAAAAGAGGGAAACACATGGAGAAAAAGAAACAAAACGGGACAGATGTTCTCTTTCCCTCGGCTCCTTGGCGGCCGCGCCGAAGGTGGCGAGAAGCTCCACCATGGCCTCGGCGCCGGAGGCGCAAAATTCGCGGCGCCGGGTGGCTCTCGTCTGCGTTAAGTGCGTGGACCCTGCGGGTGTTCGCCTGGTGGCGTCCCTTTGACAACCAAAAAAGAGGCACCCTCAAGGAAAGCGGTGGGTGTTTCCCTCAAAAACGGCGGGTTTTCCCTGGTGGCGTCCCTTTGAAAGCCAAAATGGTGGGGGACGCGCCATTAAAATTGCCTAAAATGTTGGGGGACCTGCCAAAATGGCTCCCTGTGAAATCATCAAAATGGTGGGAACCGAGCATGGTGGGTTTTCCCTTTTGGTGTCCCTTTGAACCTTTGCTTGCGATCGGTGCGAGAGATGCGAATGAGACATGGAGTCTGACCCCGAGAAACACCATCCAACTGGTGGCGTCGTTTTTTTCGGAATCCCCAGGTTCACTGAAGTTCACTCCATTTCTCATTCCCTACTGAGCGCCAGCAAGTTTGAAGCCATCAAAAAAGGGGGCACCCTCAATGAGAGACCCCTGGGTTTGAAAGGCAAAGGTAAAAATGTTGAGCAAGCTCTTGCCGAAATCACCTTTCAAGGCTCCCCCCATTCATCTCAAGTACCCAGCAAACATGGCGCTGTGGCTTGCCTCTAACCCCCCAGAAGTGTCAACCACCAAACGTACGGGTCCCATGGGCAAACCAATCAGTGAGAAGCACAACAGTCGCAATAGCCTGAGGCTCCGGCTCCTAAGCTTGCCCGCGGAGAGCTCTAAAGACGTGCAAGATCAGATCGACCCAAGAGGTTGGTTCCCCCCAGCAACTCACGCGCTCACGCCCGGTGTTGTTTTGTGCGCGTTGCGCGTGGTCGGAAACGCACTCTGTTCGACTCACTAGTTACATTTGGCCCAGTTGCGTGCAAGAAACCGGAAAGCTGAAACGTGGCAAGAGCTCAACTACGAGTTCCGAACCCGAAGCTTCACTTTCCAAATCAAAAGTCGAGGCTTGGCGTCTCCCTTGAGCCCAGTCGATCCGCACTCCTTGCCTCGAACCAAGAGGATCCCATGTGTCAATCCAGGTCTCGGCTTTTGGGCCCTTGGGGTCACTACACTTCCCATTTGGCCAGCCAACCATGTTTGTGCACGCCTCGAAAAAGAGTCTATGCAACTGAGGACAGCACCGGCAAACTCTTAAAACAAATGAGCAGCGCTCGAAACCCATTCAACTTTGCTTCAACCAACATGGCGATGATCTGATGAACTTTGGGTTCCGGGGTGTTTTCATAATTCAGCCCTCTAACCCTCTAATCCACCCTTCTCACCCAATGAGATGTTTGGGCGTATTTTGGAGATTGATGAAGCCTGAAGCAATCATTTACAAATGGTGGTTTCAACTTCCAGCCCCCCGATGCCCGGTATTTGGCGTCCCGGGTGAAGTGCCGGCAATTGACCAGCACTTGCTTAAAAATGGTTTTGTAGTCACATAGATACGCTCATATATCCCAAAAAGTGACCGTTCAACGTACATGTGTCGGCAATTGGCCACCCCCCAACACGCCGTGACACGCCGTGACACGCTCCTCAAGAACCCCTCCCAACCTCAAACTTGCCCTCCAAACCTCAAATTTGCTGCTCTCCCCTTTCCCCTGCAACCCCATTCCAAAGAACCCTGAAAGGTCACTTGTATCATTGCACAAATTGCACTAAGTACAGATGCTTGATACTTAACAGCAAATTGCTTTTGCAGTCACTTAGACATAAAGTGACATCGTTTTGCCCAAAATCGATGTGCCGGCAATTGGGGGGTGCTGGTTCAAACTGCCGTATTGTCCATCAAGAAGGTCTATTCATAGAAATGGCTGTTTGGTAAACAACAACAAAGAGGAAATGGTGGGTCGGTCTATTCATAGGTCGATTCATTGAAAAATGGCCCATTTCTAGCTGGCGGTTGCAGGTTCCTGGGTTTGTGAAGCTCGTCATTGTTCACCCTCGTGGCATTGGCTTCGACCTCAAAACGGACTGGCCCTCGACCAAGGACCGCAAAACGGTTTGTATCCCAACAGGTCACAAGGCGACCTGGAAAATGCAGCAATCGCAGTCTTCGGCCCCAAACACCAAACGACTCCAGAAGGCGGGAGCTTGTGAGTACCAGTCACGGATTTGATCCAAAGGTCCTGACATGGGATGGACTGAAACGCAAGTTGTTTCTCCTTTCCAAAAAGGGATTAGAAGTCACTCCCTTGGTCATTTGGGGGCCCATGGAATATTGATCAACCCCCAGTTCGGCGCCCCCGAACTCCGAAAGAAGCGGCTCAATCGATCCCCAGTTCTTGGATCTTTCCTCCGGCCGGCCGGGACATGGGTGTGGCTCAAAATGAAACGATCGGGGCAGACCGCAGGTTTCGGTACCTATGTTTCCACTTACCAGGGGTTACCCATTTTGGAATTCCGGAATTTTTGGAGCCACAGCCACATGGGCGGACTTTCTTTTGGAATGTAAAAAGGGGAGCCAACAAGAAACCCTTTCCCATTGGGAAAAAACCGGCTCAAGAGCTTGAGACAACCCCACCTTTACCATCCAGGCGATTTCAACTTTTGGTTCCCCCTAAGCCAAGAAAACAAAACTAGTTGGGTTTGCAACTTGGGCTCATTCGCCCCCCCTTCCCCTTGGAAAAATGGGGACCCCCTCCTGAGTCACAATCGACTCCTGGTATCAAAATGATGTATCCAAATCAGTGCCAATACAAAGGGGGGCCCACCAAATCCTGGCTGGGACTTTCCCTTATGTTGACCCCATAATTATTAATCAACCCCAGTATATTTTCATAGGGGGGAACCCGTTCCCCTCCCACAGTGGTCTGATTCCCCACATTTCACCCAGGGACATGGTTGGGGCCGTCACTTACCGACCTTCACTTACCCCCGGGTTTTGACTACGACTCTCCTGACGGCCTCGAAACACCCCCAAGCCGCCTTCCCTCTTGAGGCATCGAGGTGACAAGCCTTCCGTCGCGCAAGCTGGGCACGGGGGGTTGATCGATATTCCCTTCGGGCAAATGACCCATTGGAAACGGGTCCCACTTGTCCCATGTTTAAATATGGCCATGGGTCAAAATCCCCTACCCCCAGTGAACATCCCTATCCCCACCTAAAATAGATTAGATTTGGTGCACCTACCCCAAAATGGTACCATTGGTTTTGACCCACAGCCATATAAATCATCCTCGTTGCTCTGCTGCTTTCTGACCTAATGCTCATGCAAAAGGAGCTTTTCATCAACCCCCCAGTTTTGGCGGTTCCCCTCCCACGAACAGCAGGCAGAGGAATCGCTCCTGGAAGATCAAGTTCCTCAAGGGTAGTTCTGTCTGCCATCGCAACGTGGCTCTGAGGGTCTTCATCTTCCGCGGGAGGGGCAAGGTGCAGCAAAATCGATTCCCGTTGCAGAAAAATGCTCGAGGCCACAAAATCGGCCGGAAAAAAACCGCCGAAGGTCATGATACATTGCAATACCCATGTACGGACGAAACCCATTTCGCACCACTTGAGAAACCCTGGAATGATTAGACTCCCCCTGTAAATGCCAACAACATTGTAGTAAGCCTCGAATAAGGCGTTATTGAGGGCTTAATAAGGGCTTAGTTCGGCTCCCTCCCCCTCCCCTCCCTCCACCCCCAGCCCCCATGACAGAAACATGGGATGACCATTGGGGATCGCCCGCTGAAAAGATACGATATCTACAACTAAAATGTTGGAAAGCTGCAAAGCTACCCATGGTCAAAACTGGGGCCGATGGGAATTTTCATCACCCCCCACTTTGATCAACCCCCACTTTCATCACATCCCGAATGGAACCCGAGCCCACAAAGTTCTCCCGGCAAAAGCTCGGCCCGGTGCGGTAGACCCAGGTGTTGGCAAAGAGGCCACAAGGCTTGGTTGCTGTGGACCCCTTGGCAAGAAGTTCAACTGTTTGGGGCTTTGGTGGGAAAAGTGAAAGTCTAAAGATCCAACCCAGCAGACAAGAAGAGGGTGACAGTTTGGGAACGTTGGCAGGCGTTTTGGGGGGGGTTCCACCTGACTTAAGACACAACATCTCGGCTATCAGCTCAGATGCCCAGTGGATTTCCATGGGAAACAAAGGCTGTCCTCTTTTTCATAGTTCCGCCACATTGCTCAAGACCCCACCCCTCCCAATTGGAGTGAGTGCTCTTTTCTAGATGGTTGAGCTAAAGGAATCGGAACTCCCAAAGAAAGGAAGGGGCGCTGGACAACTGGGTCAAGGAGGCAGGGACAGAACATGGTCAAACTTGGTTGCCGATGACAAAGGACCAAGGGCCTTGGCAAAAAACAGAATCCCTTCCCGGGGATACCAAAGCCTTGATAATCGATACCTGACTCGAGTGATACTGTGGATGGACGAAATCCTGCACCACTTGGAAACCATGGAAAACCTATGTTTGTTGGTATTAGGGAATCATCATTCCAGGGCTTCTTGGGTGGTGCAGGATTTCGTCCATCCACAGTAGCTCATTTCCCAGCTTGGGCTTCCCGAAAGCCGCAATTTGGCGGCGGCGAAAGGAATCGAAGCCATCGCCCCTTTCGCCGGTGAGAGACTTGTCTTTCAATGTGATAGGCACCTCAATTGAGTCACAATCAAAACCCGGTAGTGAAATGGTTGACCCAGAACCATGTAAGGAATTAAGAAGGCGGCCGCAACTATTTCTGGCTGGGATTGTCCCTTACTAACCTTCATCTACCCGGGTTTTGATTGTGGCTCAATTCTTGAAAGGGACAAGTTGGAATTCCCGTCCTGATTGCAAGAGGCTCTGACTTTTGCGGATACCTGCCAGGGGAAGATGATAAATAAAAAACATCTCCTCTCCAGCGATGCAATCGATGGGCCGTTTACAGACTCGGCTCAGGATCACTGGAACCCAGTAGATAGGCCTGACAAATGATGGAATAAGACAAGTGCCAATTTGCACCATCTAAGCATTAGCTTTGAAATGAATACATGGAAAGCGCGCACGACTGGAAAAGCCAGAAAAAGCAAACAAACCTTCACTGGGAAAACAGGGCCCGGGCGTCCCTTGCTGAAATCAAAGTGGACCTTGGCTTCCCTCTTCGTTTCCCTTTCCAACGACCAAAAGGAGGCAAGCCCCAGAAAAGTTCCACGCCCAGCTGGTTTGAAGGGAAGCCAAACGCAAAAACCCCTTGCGAACCAATTTGGGGCCCAGCCGAAAGGAGCCCCACTGAAAGTGAAACCCTCAAAAGCGTCGTTTTTTACCGGCCTGGCTTGGTTTGCCATTTACCCTGTACAAGAACCAGTTGGACCCCTTCAAATCCAACTCCCCAGACCTGGCTCCCAACCTCCCGGCTTGGATGCGTGCGACTTGAACTCACGTCCTCAGCTGGCCCAGTGGCAAAAACTGCGACTGGCTCCTTTTCCTCGAAAATCTCATCGAGAAATTGGGGCCGAAATCGTGGGAGTGTCTCAAACATAGGGCCGCCCTTTTGGAAAAATAGATGGGCTTCCCTGGAGAAAATACATCAAACCCGTCTCAACCAGCGCCTTCTATTCTTGACCACACTGGCCTAAGAAGGACACCTCTGGTCTCAACATCGTAATCCCCTTGGCACATCCAAAAGCCTCGTGGTCCCAGGAAAGTTCGCCCCAGTCGGGCGCCCGAGCAGCGGGGCCATCGAAGGCTTCCCCCGAGCCCTGAGGGGGCCGCCTGACGCGACGGTCGTCTGCGTGACATCCGACGCAAGCCAGCCAACCGAGAGTTGGACCCTCCAAAATGGTGGTGGTTCTTTCCTTTGGTTTTTGTCCAGCCCCCCCCCCAAAAAAAAGGGGGCACCCTCAAAAGACAGAGCCTGGTTGCCATTTAGACCAAAACAACAAGGATATCCTCAAAGACGAGCCACCCGTATCATCATACCCTGCTGTGTCCTAAGGTGACATCCCACTCCCAACAATAACTTCTACCGGGATAAATGCGGAAAACTGCCACAAAAAAACAACATAAACTTAAAAGCCGTAACAAACTCACACCAAAAAAAAACCTTTAAAACCCCCAAAAACAACTCAAAAAGCCAAGAAAAAAGCCCGGAAAAGACCAAGGAACCGGATGTTTTCCGGTTGAGCCACCAAGCGTGAGCCTCGACATGTCCTAGAGCCAGAGATCCGATCTGCCGAGCCGCTCACCAGGATCAGCCGATCAGCCTCCCGCTCATGGCGTGCAGATGCCCCATGAAAGAAGCCGAAACTTCAGTCCTTTTGCCACAGCGAACCACGGGGAACCAAGGGGCAACCACAGAGAGGCGGTTGCCAAAGCGGATTCCACACAAAGGAATGGGCGGGCGAGGTGACCCAAATCAAAAAACAAAAACGTGTTGCTTCGTGCAAAGCAGCTGAGCAAGAGCGGTTTAGCCCTGAGCCATCTTGCAGAGCGAATCCGGGCTGCGATAGGCGATCAACGATATAGGATGGTGTGTTGACTCCAGGGTTCCCTTTGTCTTGCCAACACCCTCGGTCATTCCCTGCTGAGCACCGGCAAGTTTTTTCCATTTTAACATCACTCCACCAAAGCAAAGTCACCCGAAATTGATGTCAAGGGAACCCAGGACCCTGCGGCTCAATTGTTGGGATGCTCCCAAAGAGAAGGACGCGCTGAAAAAAAGGACAACCCCTACCAGTAGACGACTCCGAAGCAAACAAACCAGAGCTACTTTTTCGGAGTGCGAACGCAGTTGCGAATGCGACAGCCATTGACCCGACCAATCCAAACCAAGCCAGTCTCCCTATGTTTTCCACCAAGGGTTTGCTAGTCCTGGGACGACGCTAGTGCATAACTCAGGCCAAAAGTCTCTCAGAAAGGAAATCAGCGGAAATGCTGCCAAGCAACCAAAGAAAACAAGCGGCTGGGCGGAATGATCCATTTTGACTGAATTGCAAAACAAGGGTGACACATGATCATCCTCAACAAACAGCTTGTCTATGATGCTGTCTAACTCGCAATGACTTCCGTCGGTGTTTGACAAGTCCAAACAACTGGTTCAAGCCATCACAATGAACAAACGCTACAAGGGCCAACAGAGTCACAACGGCGTCGGGGGTACTATTGAATCCATCTGCCTCATGATCTTGGGATACTTCATTGTAAATTACTCGGTGTGTCGCACTTGTATAAATGGGCGTGAATATGTTCATCTCCACCAACCACTTTTGAGAGGCGGTTCCCAACAAAAAACACAAAAAAATAGCGCTCCCCCACTCAAAGCTCAGCCTTTCGTGGGAAGCCAGGCAGCTTTCTTCGACGCCACTTTTTTTTTGTTGCACTCACGGCGCTCGAGGCGGGTTTCTTCGCCGGCGCCGAGAGCGGCGAGCGGCCCAGCAGCGCTCACCGGGAGGGTTCGAAGTCGGCGAAGGAGTCGCGCTCCTGACCGCATCTGTCCTCCCCAAACCGTCTGTGGCTGGGGCATGGGATGGGTTCACGAAAAATGCTGTGGATGGTTGCGATTTCCACTTCGCACCACGAAATGAAACCATGGTTGAAGTCATGCCTTTTGTTGACACTTACAGGGAAAGAAATCATTCCAGCTTACTGGGGGTGGTGCAGGATTTCGTCCATCCACGGTAGGACTCATTGTAAATTAGGGAACCTTACGACCAAGAATCATCTTACTAGGAATTCCTTAAAAGGAATCATCTTAATAGGGATATCTTATTAAGGAACCTTACTGCCAGGATGACCATCCTTGCTAACCCGGAGGCAAAGGGGGTCTTTTGACCAGGGCACATGTGAGACAAAACCTGGAAATCAAATGCAAGTAAAGAGTAAAGAATGAAAAGGGCCGGGTGTTGACGGCTGTGAGCCACACTTAATGTAAAACTTCAGTGTGTTTGTTCCCCGAGCACAGCTTGAACTCATTGAAACCCAATTTGAAACCCGATTTACTTGAAAGATTTGGGGGATCAGGCTCCCTCCCTAATATGCAACCTGACAAAGAGAAAGACGACGCGCGGGCTTCGCGTTGGGTATTGAAGAACATACTGTGGATGGACGAAATCCATTTCGCACCACTTTGAAACCATGGGAAGCATTGTTTGCTGGGATTTGCAGGGGAATCGAATCATTCAAGGAATTCTTAACGGTTGTGCGAAATGGATGGAGTTCGCAACCATCCACAGAATCTGGATGTTTTGTATACTTGTGTCTCCGGGTGCAGGGATCGTTCCAGGGATTCTGAACGGTGGTGCGAGAAGCGGATTTCGCAACCATCCATAGTATTATCATTGATGTCTTTTTTGAGGCTGCCTCTGTTTGGGTGCAGGGAACCCAAAAGAGAAGAAAACTACCCGCTTCTTTTGGAGGAATTCGGGCCCCCTCAAAAAGATAAACCCACAGAGTCACATGGGCAAAGAATCTGCTCAAACATCTACTAAGCAGATATCTGAAGACCCAAAAAAATCAGCTTGGTACGTGGCCAGCAGCTTCAATGCCCTTTGCAATACCTTGCCTGCGCCCAAAGGGGAGAGGAGCATACCCAGAGTGGCGAGTATGCATCTTGCGCCATATTGCGCCGACATCAAACTGGACTAGGTCAATCTGCGCCGACCTCCTGAAACGGATTACACAAAGTGCTTATCCTAGCAATGGAAGCTAGGTCCTCCAGTAGAGAGGTTAGAAACAAGTTGGTACCCGGT
>CAUJNA010003310.1:421876-554376 GCA_963377175.1 Effrenium voratum
ATTGTGGCTCGCCTGTTGGTGATTGCAACGCAAGGTTCCTTTTGCTGGGGGCGATGTTTCAAGGAGATTTTCAAGGAACCCCCCCCTTCCGAATGGGGGACTGGAAGTTGTACCAAGACATTTCCAGTGAGGAAGAGAGGTTGCGCCAAGCCCCCGATAAAGCTCAGGTGTTGAAACACAAACATCACGCTCATAATACTGGTAACATGCGGGGTATACACACATACCCCATGCAACTGGGAGAAAAAGAGCCCAATTACCCAGAATCATTGGTAAGTTGGAGCGACTTTGTTGCAGATGCCAGAGCCAAATCAGTCAACTAGTGCGGTCTTCCAGTTTGCATCTTGTGTTTTTGCTCTGCTTTGTTTATCGCTTTGGTGCTACTAAGTTTGGTCTGTTGTCACATCCGGGAAGAAGAACAGGTTCCAACAAACGGGTTCCAGCTCGCAAAGTACAATCATGCGTGTAGCAGCCGAAAGGAACCTGGGCGCGCCCAACTTTCTTGGAACTTTGCGCGCCGGCCTCCAGTTGCTCAAGCCCCCTGGAAAAAATGAGAGAATCTGTCCAGTGGTTTTTGTTGCTCCCTTTAAAACCAACGTTGGAAAATGAAAAATGTCTTCTTTAAGCAAATGGAAGCTGAGGACTCGGCCATGGTTCGTTTTTGCAGCCCCCATTTAACAATGAACCGAACCCAAACAAACGAAAAAGAACTACACACATGCCAACAACAGTGAAGATGATCCCTGAATTGATTCATGTTTCATGTCCTTAGACTTGCTGTTGGAGCTTCCTTTATTTCTCCGTAAACCCAGGCCCCACAGAAGGTTGAGTTGTAACAGGCATTTTTCGGGGTACAACGACTGCTTGCAATGTCTACGAATCCGCCGTGCCTTCCATCTGGTTCGGCTCTTACTTGGTTGCTCTCTGCTCCCCTGCTAAAAGTGACTAACTTTTAGTGGTTTAATGGAAAACTCATTCGTTGGCAAAAGGTCAAACAAAAAAACCCTAACATCCAAGCAGAATGCGCCAACGAAAAATTTGGGGCTGTAACCAACAAATTGTCAGGTCGCTTCTCCTTGTCCGGCCCCTTCTTTCTACGGGTTGATTCCTTGTCCATTCTGTTCCACCATCGTTCTTTTCAAAAACCGAATCTGCTTCCCCCGGGTTTGGGTGGCTTTTTAAAGGATGCCCCTGGAAAGAATGGGGAAGGTATCCCTAGTTGTTTAAGTGCCATTGATGCCTTGCGCGGCCTGAAAGCATCACGACATTATGCAAACAATTTACAAGCAAGGGTGCGTGTCAAAGGGGAATCCAACACCTAAAGTGAGCCTCCCTCGAAAAGGCTGGTTTGGAGCACGGTGGTTTGGTATTTAGGGGGTGGTTTCCCATGTACCCTCTGCAAACGCCAGCTCGAATCTCCAAACCAAGCTGCTCCAAACCACCAGTTCGGGGTTCACGGTTCCAGTCAACGGCCGCAGGCGTTTGGGCAATGGTCTGTGCAACGGTCGATGGTGCAGCTGCATCCTGTGCCCGGTCCTGTTGCATGATTCTTGCCACCGTAGCCAGAATTATGACAGCATCCCAGCGGGTAATTCCCCACATCTCCTCCAGTTCTGAAGGCTCAAAGCGCTCCATTCTCTGCAGGATGCTGCCGGTGACATTTTTCCCTTCATCAACTCTCTGTGCGGCTCCGGGACATGCAGGTTGACCAAATGCTGTTGCAGGTCATCTCTGCTCCACTCATGCACTGGGCTCATTACACGCACGGGTAATGGCATGATGTTGTTGCGCGAGGGGAATCCTGCACTCAGCATGTGCGGCGCATCCTCACCGCCAGATGCATAGGTGGCCTTTTGAAAAAATAGATGGCCCTGGTAAATGGCACAAAACCTATCTAAAACCAGTGCCATCCATCCTTAACTAGACTAACCTAAACAGGGCACCTACAGATGTCTAAGCCTCCCGTCATCTGAGCGTACTTCACCCCGTCGACCACCAGATTTGGGTAGTCCATCCAGAAGCCGAGATGGGGGATCATCTGCACGCCTGGCAAAGCGAGGTGGGAGGCCATGAAAACCTGCAAACCTGGGCGGGCATAAGTTCCCTTTAAACCCAGGGGAAATAAACATATTCAGCAAATTGAACGTTCCAAAGATGGGCGACAAACCTTCTAGGGTTGATTCCTTGTCCATTCTTTTCAACCATCGTTCTTTTAAACACCCGCATCCATTTTTCTGGGTTTTTGATGGTTTGCTGAAAAGAAGGATCCCTGGAAAGAGTGGGGAAGGTACCAATAGAAACCTGGGCGGATCGCTGAAAATCGCATGATGATTCATTCTGTTCCCTCCAGTTTTGCTTAAGCCCCTTGGAAAAATGATGAACATGTGGCCAGTTGTCATACAGTCACTTTGCAACCCGGGGAAATAAACATATTCAGCAAATCGAAGGTTCCAAATATTTGTCTAGCATAAAATGCAAAGTCTCACTGAGTGGGCAGGCCAAAGAAAGTCCAAACTTTCTTGGTCGCCACTAAAATTCTATCTTGGCACAATGAGGTTTCAAGTCCCTGAACTCGAGTGAGAAATCGTTTTCTGTTCCAACCGGCACCTGGAACCCCTCCGGCATCACCTCCCGGAAAGCTGCCCCAACCCCTTGCCGCCAAGCTAAGACCTATTTGGGAGACAGAGCCCATGCCAATCAAAGCCGTCCCGGAGAAAAAAAGAACAAAAAGCGAGCGAGCGCCCCCAGCCCGGCTCGAGCATAGGGCCGTCCTTTTGGAAAAAAAGAGATGGGCTTCCCTGGCGAATGGAATAATTAAAACCCCGTCTAGACCAGTGCCTTCTATTTTTGACCACACTAATGTTGACCCAGGATTCATAAACCCATCCCATTAGGGGGGTGTTCCCTCCAAAAGTGGTCTGAATCCATCCATCCAACCACTAAATGGGGATTCACCCCCCGATCAAAATCAACCAGGGGTTCTGCTTAATCCGGGGTTCACAAACTCGCCGATCAAAAGGAAACACCCGGCTCGGGCGAGGAGCTTCGAGCTCCGAGTTCCCCTCGTCCCACGGACGCCTCTGGCTCCCATGGTCTGGTGCTTGTAGATGGCGCCACCTCGGGTTTCGCGTTGCGCCCAGGTCCGACACGGGAACCGAGGACCGTTGCCCGAGGCCCAGGATCGGCTCGCTTCCAGTGGCTTCTTCGCCCCCCCCCCACAAAAAAAATAACATGATGTCCAGTGGTGAAATCGATTCCCTTTAAAACCAACAAGGGAAAATGGCAAGAAAATTGCAAATGGAAGTATGCTTCCAGTTGCTTGTTATGCTTCGATTTGCTTGTTCCAATGGAACAATATGGAGTGCCAGTACAAAGACATTCCCTTTCAAGCCAGCAGCAGGGAATAAAGTCATTGGTCCAAAGCCATGCAGCTTGTCCGGAAACTTGCACAAATCCAAGAAAGAGAAAGAAGCTCACCTGGTCTCCCATCATATCCTCACTCCCTCATTCTCCTCTCTTATCCATTCGCAAGCTAATAGCTGAGAGAGGGAATGGGAGAAAATCATGAGCTAGAAAAGAGAAAAGGAAGAGAGCAGGCATATGAAAGTAAATGAAGCGGTCAGCCTGCAGTTGCATATAGAAAAGGAGTCAGCTTCTGAGACCTTTTAACCTTTCTCGAACCAGATGCCAAACATAAGCCAAACATGCAGAAACCAGCAGGCATTCGCTTTACAGGGCAGTGCCAAGAACACCCAAGAACTGGTGGTTTCCCGTTTGGCGTCCCTTTTTGGACCAAGCTCAACAAGGGTAAGATTGACCCCTGCCTCATGAACAAACCCTGCACTTATTCGTTGGGGGGCTCTCCTTCCCAGAAAGGATTTCCCACCAACAAGGGACCATAAGGGACCCCTTGTTTTATCATAAGCGGGGTGAACAAAAAATCAGGGGTCAGCAAACCCCACCAGGGACCAGCACAAATCCAACGCCGAACGCCGAGTTGGAACGCCGCGTTTTCGGCCGAAAACGAATTATTCCTAGGTCCTCCAGTAGAGAGGGCAGAATAAGTTGGTACCAACTTTTTTCTGTAGTCTACTTTAGTAGGGGAACCCTCTCAACCCAAAAAAGAAACGGCCAAAGGGCACCTAGCTGGAAGACCTAGAAATTCAATCGGACGCCGAGGCCGCAACAGGCAAGGTAGATGAGCGCCACCTCTATGATGCCCCGAAGCCTGAATCGCATCGATGCCCCAAGTCCCGAGCCGAGAAGTGGTGGCGAAGCGTGGAATGGGCTCGGGAAAAACGGGTTCTGAACAAACTGGGCTGCCCGTTTTCAGACCCCGCTAAAAAGTGACTACCTTTTAGTGGGTTGAATGGAAACTACAACTAAACACTAAAAGCAAAAAGGCTAAGGTGATGGCTGGGAGCCACCAAGCAAAGGTTGAGTACAAAAGTTGGGCTCAAAAAGAAGGGGGGGGGGTGCAAAATGGATTCTGACAAATGTCTCAAACGTGTTGCGTGAAGTTGTCCTTCACCTGTCGGTTCCAAGCCTCCGCGCGAAAAAAGGACAAACCGGATATCTGGTTAGGAATGGCTCCAGTAGGATATGGGTGGTCAATTAGTCACCACCAGGACACTCGCCCCTTAAATCGTCCTTTCCATGACCCCCCAACAACCCATTTTGGGTTACCCGATTTTCAAAGGCCCCACCCAAACTGGAATTGAACCCCTCAAAGGCTCCAAACAGGAACCCCAAAGACGCTAGTCGCGTGGATTCGGCCCAGGATTGGGGCGGGGCCCGAAAAAGGAGAGGACCATCCAAAAACCCAAGTCGGTGATTGTCTAACCGAGCCAACTGTTTTTGCCGTTTTTACAACAAGGGTGTGTCTTCTTTGAGGTACCCCACTTTGGGTTTAAAGGAACGCCAAGAGAGAAATCACTGTGTTGGGGGTCCAAGAGCTACCCGTATATCCAAAACCTGAAGTACGGATTGGATCCCACCAAAGCTCGCGAACAACCCCCAAATCGGTGGGCTCACCATGCAATGAGCAGACGTGTCCTTGAAGGGACCCTGGGCATGACTTGCCCCTGAAGAAGGCAAAGGCTCCCTGAAGAAGGCAAAGGCTCGCCTTTTTTGAGGCCTCCGTTTGGCTGTTGTTGTAAGGGAAACCAATAGGGCAAATGGTGGTCCCCTAAAACAGAACGCACAATCACGCGCGCGCACACACACACACACACCCGCGCGCGCGCATTTGGCGAATGAATCTCAATTGGATGGACTCCTTGGTGGACATAGTGTTCATGAACATGTCCACCAAGTCACTTGAGTGGATTGGTCTCACAAAGTTAAAGTGACCTGCAGCCAAGCTGCTCCAAAGCACTCAATTTGGAGCCCAACTGGGCCTATCGACCCCATAGTTATCAGCATTGAAGGCAAAATGTGGTACTGTGGATTGCCGAATCCGCAAAGCGCACCACCATTCCGAAACCCTGGAATGATTCAAGATTCACTTGCAAAAAAAAGCGCAGCAGTTTCAACTTTCAACCCGCCCGTGGTTTCAAAGTGCTGGATCTCGCAGTGTCCTTTTCCCTTCGCACCAGAACTAGGTCCTCCAGTAGAGAGGTTAGAATAAGTTGGTACCTGATGTTTCCCCTTTTTTGCCTATTTTAGTACGCCTTTTAGTAGGGGAAAACCCTCCCAACCCAAAAAAGAAACGGTCAAAAATAAGAATGGCACCTGGCTGGGGGGCCTAAAGAAAATCTGGCCAACCCTCAAGCCAGGCGGCTCGGATTTTTTCGGGCAGCCATTCGCTGAGGCTCCCAGGCAGGCCCCATGCGGCTCCGTAGTGGTCGATGTGCTCCACGTTCCAAACCTCGAACCACGTGTCCAGTCGCGTGTTGTTGTTTTTGTTTGTGGTCCCCCGGAAAAGAACATGAGGACATATAGAAAAAAGTAGTCACAGCGATTCATTTTTCCAGTACCTACAGGAAAATGGACCCACTGAGGGGGTTCGGTTTAGGTAAACTTCTCCCAACAGCTGAAAGCTTTGGGGTCTCAGCCCGGATAGGATCCGGGGTGGGCTGGGGTGGCCCTGAGGTAAGAAACCCCACCAGGGTTCCGCGAGGTTCTGCGAGGGCTGCGGGGTGGTGCGACCACTAAAAAGAGCACCGCATGCTGGGGAGATCACCTGAGCTTATTTTTTTCGGGGCGGGGGGGCCTGTTTTGATGGACGTCCACACAGACAACGCGTGAACAGCCTTTGTGTTTCCAGGTCCTTTGGGCAAGTCAGAGTGAGATTGAGGGAGCGAGGGAGGGAAGTGAGAGGGAGTAGCACGCCTGCCCTCAGCGACCTCCCCAACACTCCCTTATCCAGCATACGCGTTCAAGGGGCTGGGGCAACGCACAGAGACCCCTTATGTTCGGTTTGTGAATTCCTATTTGCCAAAGTACCATGCATTTGGTTTGGGTGGGGCCCAGTCCAAAATTGAGTGAATTTCCCAATGATAAATGATGATGTAGGATGTCCAACTACAAGTTTCATTTACAACAAGTATTAGTGGATGTATTGGATGTAGTTGTTTAAGAAATTGTGATTATCGTGAAGATACAGATGGTGTACTTTTATATGTAGTTGCTCAAGCAAAAGTCTGACTTCATTTGCAGCTTTCGTGGAGCCTGGGGGCCCCCAGATGCATCTTCTTCCATTTGCTCAAGAATATGTGTTATGTGCCCTTGTTGACTTTTAGAGATCGATTTCACAATAGGAAAATCCCTAGTTACCTACTATAAGGGTTACCGGGATCCACTGGGAGCACAATCGCAAGGACACACCCAAAATTGGCAACCCTGGAATACACCAGGGACCCGGTGAATTTGCGTATGGGAAAAGCCCGGTAAAGTCCCCAGTTGTTCAGTGACCTGGTAAGCAAAAGGGAACCTTTCGGGTTTACCGGTCCAGTTTTAGTGGGGAAGCCACCAAACAAAAAAAAACACAGATTGCCGCCCTGAAAGAACAAACTCCCGGGTTGGTTCTGAGCTTGCCTTCATTTGAGTTTCAACCTCCCAACAGTGGTAGGATGAAAAGGACCACCCCAGTCGCAATGAAGTCTCCAAGCCAAAATGAGTGCGAAGGCAAATTATGGTTGCTCAAGTCCTTGTGAGGCTTGGCATGCATGAAATAGGACAGCTGCATGTTTAGGTGGATGCAAGCATCATGTGCTTTTCGGCTAATTTCATAGGAGCGTCCATGGTCTGTTGCGCATCCTGTGTCCATGGCGCCGCATACGTGCGCCCGAGTTTTCTCTGGTGTTCTCTTGGCTTCCCCCTGGTTTTGTCTTGGTTTTGCCTGGTTCTTCACTTCGCAGCGAAACCCGAAACCCCAAAAACTGAGAAACCTCGCTCGGGCTCCGGCCACGCTCTCGGCCTCTCGCTCCCAGCCCGAGACGCCGCCCAGCACGTTGCCGCTGAAGGTCTTCCTGGGCGAGAGAAGCCGCCCACCACGGAGCCTATCTGGGAAGCTCACTTTCTGAGTGGGTTCGCAAAAAAAAGATAGTTTGTTTAAACCGGGTTAGGGGTGCCAAGAGAATTGTTCTGAGGTGACCATGTTTCTGAAGGGTACTCTTTTTGCTGGGTTGTTTGTAAAGCGGCGGGATTCGATAGGTGTCCATTTCAATGATACTAGATGGATTTTCCCGGTAGGTTGTGAAACAACCAGGTCAAGGCCATCTTCCTTCGACCAAAAAGGACACCTAAGGGTGGGATTGGAAGAGGCTGGTGTGGGCGTCTATTGCTGGTACTCTTTGTGGGGACAGTGGGATTTGGTCCGGTTGCAGTTTTCCTTTTACGGGGCCCACAAATGGCGGCTCTCAAAGTGGGATTTGGTCCAGGCCCAAAACTCGGCTTTTTTGGACAAGGGAGTGCCGGCATTCCAATCTCGTTTTCCACACACCCTATTAGCAAAACCCTTTCGTAACCCGAGGCTCTTGCGGACTGCCCTAAATATCATGCCCCGGGGGGTGAGGGGTTGGGGGTTGGGGGTGGGGGCTGGACTCAGTGCACCTTTTGAAGGAACAGTGGCTTATGTTTTGAGAACCTCGTTCTTCCGTTCCCACCAACTTTCCACCAGAAAGTTTGGTCATCCAAACGGATTGCCTTGAATGGGCCTTGAATTTGCCTACTCAGAAAAAGTCGAATGTGGGCACGAGGCGTTCCATGTCATGTTCTAATTGCCTTGCGGCCCCCTCTTCCGGGTGGGTCCTAGCCGTTGGCAACACACGGCCTACGAGGGAGTGAAGCGGAGGGCTGCCATTGGGTTAGCCTCCGGCCTTGGAATTTACTCTGCGGAATGCTGTGGGTCAAAAAGAGGTACCCAGTATGGCTTTGGCAAATGGAGAAGTAGACTAAAACCTGCGGTCCAATTATGTCCAATTCCTGGTGCTTTAATTTTGACCCACACCCATGTCACCTCCGCTGGCCTCGGCCAAAAAACAAACCGCTTTCGAAGCCCAGCGGCAGGTCAGAGGAGAGCTCCGAGCCCAAGGTGTCGCTGCCTGGCCAGGGGGGGGGGGGGCCAGGCCCGTGCTCTCAAGATACGGTTGGTTTCCGCACAAACCCAAGGGGTTCACTCTTTCAAGAAGCTGACCCAAGTCGTGTTCTCAAGAGACGGGTCAAATTGGTGTCTGATTTGTTTCCAGTCGAACACAAACCCAAGCGGTTCGCTCTTTTGAGAAGCTCCCAAGTGACCCAAGTGGGTTGCTCCAACGGGTGGGCTCTCCGAACGTGTACATGCTGCTTGTTTGCTTCAACGCTTAAAGAAAGCAGACGCCGTAAAATAAAACGTTCCCACGCCCACGCATGCAGGACCCCGCAGGCGAGCTTCGGGCGGCTCAAATGACATCATTTCCATTTGACGCCAACGAGAGGAAGCAACAAAACCGCCTTAAGCGGCTGACTGAAAGTTAGGGAAAATGGACAGAGAGGCCCGCGGCACAACAGTGTGTGAGCTGGGCCAAAAAGCAAACGGTGCTACAAACGTGCTTGTGGCTTTGATCCTGCCCGCACTCACAAAAGCCGTGGATGGCATCTTCGACCAACCAGCAACGCAACTCGAAGGCAGGGAGCCTGGCCATAAATCCCCAGGCCAGGAGCAAACAGGCCAACGGGTCCAAAACCAAATGCTTGCGGAATCCGCGAAATTGCGGCTGCCCTGTGTCCAAAACCGCGCCTAATGGGTCGACCAAAAAGGGGTAAAAGGGCACTACTGGGGGAGCTAGAAACAAAGGCCCACCCGTTCCGTGGCATGTTGCAGCCGTCTTCCAAATTAGGACTTCCTCTGCTTCCCTTCAAGCATCACCCCACGGAAGCTAAACTCGCTTAAAACCAAGTAGGAGGGCGGGAGGGCGGAATGCTTTTTCACCACCGCCAAACTACTCGGGAGCCCGCAAGCCCGCGGAGTGTTCTTAAAGGGGTTGGCGGGGTCCATTCACCCCCCCTCAGCAAGGGTCTAAGGAGTATGGCCCAAACCCCAAACAGATCTGCGGCGCGGCTGTCATCTGTGCGTGCTCCCGGGCAATTCCCTCGCAGCTGACACAAAAACTCTACTTCGAACTGCGCTTGTCCTATTCTTGCGCGAAGCCTGCTGCTGCGCGAACCCACGCACCATGCCAAACCTCGCTGGCCTGCGCGCGTCCACACAAACACTCAAACCCGGACCTACGCGTGTCTGACTGCATCGTGACGACACGCACACACACTCACACACAGATGCCAACCTGCGCGTATCTGACTGTGCCTGGCGTGATAAGCAGACGCCCAAACCCGAGCTAGACGGTCTGTGGCCCACAGACGCTCAGACCTGGACGTAGGCGTAAGCGGATCTGCGTAGCCCAACACGGAAACTCCAACCCAGACCTGCGCGTTTGCCAGGATCTGGCTGTGTCACACTGACTGCATCTCAGACTTGGAGCCTCTTTCAGGCGGCAACTCGAAAAATCGATCAATCCGTCTGACGAGGGGAACGAACGCGTCAACAGATTCCAGCCACATTTGACTTAGCATCCTTCAGCGTATGTTTTTCAACCAAAGCCCATGGCCTCCCTGTTCAAACCCACTTTCCACTTGTGGACAAAAGTCAGCAAACTTCATGTGGGGCCTTGGCTTGTGGGGGCCCTCTGCCCTCCAGAAAAAAACTTGAAGCCACGGGAAAACACAGGAAAAACACAAAAAAAACACCCAGATCCCAAACCTGCCCAAGCGCCCAAAGTCGACGCTGGCTCAGCGCGTCTCAAGAACACGCCATTTACTCTTGCACTGATGACTGCAGCATCTAAACATCCGAACGTAAGCTGAGCGCCCACAAGCTCCCACATGCACACTCGTGGAGAACGCACGCAACACTTCCACCCACAAGCGCCCACGTGCGCCCACAAGACCCGCAAAAGAGCGCCCACAAGCGCACACAAGCGCCCATGAAAGGCATTAAACACTGCCGCCCAACAAGCGCCCACATGCGCATGAAGGCGACCCCGAAAAACGCCGCCGAGAAGCAACCGCAAGTGCCAGTACCCGCACCGCCGACTGAAAGTGTCCATGGCAGCTAAAACCGTCCACACAAGGGCGCAAACCGCCCGCAAAAAAGTTCAGCCCCACATGCGCCCTCATACCATGACTGGAGCGCCCGCAACGCTACCGCCCACACCGCCAAGACTTCCACCCGCATGCGTTCATGACCCACCCAGACTGACTGGCGCCCACAAGCGCCCACAAGCTCACGTGCGCTCACAAGCACCCATCAAAGAGGCACTTCTTCCAAGCGCTTGTATGCGTTCACAACCCGCAGCACAACACTTCATCAAGAAAGCACCTGCGCCCACAAGCGCCCACAAGCACTCACCACATCCGCCCAGAAGCGCCCGCATGCGCCCATGCGCTCACGCGCCCGCCAGAAAGCCCCGCAGCACTTCCGCCCACAAGCAAGCGCCCACATGCGCCCACATGGAAGCAAACCAAGAGAGAGCCCGCGTGTGCCCACTAGCACCCACAAGCCCATGAAAAGCGCGGCGCCCGCAACACCACCCACCAAGCCAAGAGCTACAAGCCCACACCCGCAACCCCGCCCACAAACAGAGCACCCACGAGCCCCCCAAAACGAGCGCCAACCAAGCCCAGCAAGAGCGCCCCAAAAACCGGCGCCCACAAGCGCCCACAAGCGCCCGCAATGCCCACAAACCCAGAAAGAGCAACAAAGCAAAAGCGCCCACAAGCCCAGCAAGAGCCCACGAGCGCCCAAAAGTGCCCACAAGGGCCAGCCCAACAAAAGCGCCCACAAGCGCCCACAAGCCCAGCAAAAAGCAAAAGCGCCCACAAGCCCAGCAAGAGCGCGCACAAGCGCCCAAGCGCCCACAAGCCCAGCAAAAGCTCTTAGCAGCCCACAAAAGCGCCCACAAGCGTTATAAGTCAATAAGCGCCCACAAGCCCAGCAAAAACGCCCACAAGCCCACCGACAACCTGGATTAAGGGTAAGCAGGGCGTCTTTTACCAAAAGTTCAGACACATTTGCTTTGGGCCTAGGTTTGCGATCGTCCGGAGGAACCCTCATCGTCTTGAAGCAGTTGACTTTTTTGAGGCATCGTCCACCAGCAAGAGCGCGCAAGCGCTCGCAAGCCCAGCAAAAGCGCCACAAGCCCAGCGAAAGCGCCCACAACCCCAAGAGAGCCCACAAGCGCCCACAAGCCGCCTGCAAGCCCAGCGAAAGCGCCAGAGAGCCCACAAGCGCCCACAAGCCCGGCAAAAGCGCCTACAAACACCCACCGCCACAAGCCCAGCAAAAGCGCCCACAAGAGCGCCCAAACAGCAAAAGCACCCACAAGAACCAAGCCCAGCAACGCCAACAAGCCCAGCAAGCCCCGCAAAAGCGCCCCAGAGCGCCCGCAAGCGCCAACAAGCGCCCACAAGCCAGCAAAAGCGCCCAAAGCCCAGCCCCACAATCCCGGCAATAGCGCCCACAAGGCCAGCAAGAGCAGGCCAGCAAAAGCGCCCACCCACAAGTGCTGAAAAGCGCCCACCCAAGCGCCCACAAGCGCCAACAAGCCCAAGCAACAGCGCCAACAAGCGCCCACCCACAGCCGCCCACACACGCCCACAAGCCCAGCAAAACCGCCCCCAAGAGCGCACAAGCGCCCAAGCCCAGCAAAAGCGGCAAGCCCAGCACAAGCGCCCACAAGCCCAAGAGAGCGCACAAGCGCCCACAAGCCTAGCAACAGCCCCCGCAAGCCCCACAAGCCCAGCAAAAGCGCGCACAAGCCCAGCAAGCCCGCAAACCCAGCAAAAGCGCCAGCGCCCAGAGCCTCAAGCCCAGAAAAAGCGCCCACAAGCCCACAAGAGCGCCAAGCCCAGCCGCCCACAAGCCCAGCCCACAAGCCCAGCAAAAGCGCCCACAAAGAGCACCCACAAGCGTAAGCCCAGCAAGCCCAAGCGCCCGTAAGCCCAGCAAAAGCGCCCACAAGCCCAGCAAAAGCCCACCCACAATCCTCGCAAAAGTGCCACGTGCAGGCGCCCGCCTGCTCAGCACACAACGGTGCAGCCTGTGGGCTTGTGTGCATCTTAAAGGGATACATGTGGGCGCTTGTGGGCACTTCGGCCCGGCGGGAACAACGGGAAAAAACGAGCGGGACAACGCAAGTGCATGTGGGCGCATGTCGGCGCATGTGGGCGCCACAAACCCACAAGAAAAGCGCCCACAAGCACCCACAAGCCCAAGAAACCCACAAGCCTAGAAGAGCGCCAAGCCCAGCAAAAGCGCCAACAAGCCCAGCAAAAGCGCCCACAAGCCCAGCACTGCAAAAGCGCCCAAGAGCGCACAAGCGCCAACAAGCGCCCACAAGCCAGCAACAGCGCCCACAAGCCAGCCCCACAATCCCAGCAACAGCGCCCGCAAAGCCGAGCAACAGCGCCCGCAAAGCCCAGCAACAGCAGCCCAGCAAAAGCGCCCACCCACAAGTGCTGAGCCACAAGCCCAGCAAGCCCAGCAAGCGCAGCAAGAGCGCCCACCCACAACCGCCCACACACGCCCACAATCCCAGCAAAACCGACCAGAAAGCCCAGCAAAAGCGCCCACAAGCCCAACAAGAGCGCCCGCAAGCGCCCGTAAGCAAAAGCGCTTCGCCAAAAAGCGCCTACAAGCCCAGCAAAAGCGCGGCGCAAGCCCAGCAAGCCTCTACAGGCTCAGCTAGCAAAGGCGCTTACAAGCGCCCACAAGCACAGCAAAAGCCCAAGCGCCTACAAAATCGCAAGCGCCCACAAGCGCCCAGCACAAGCCCGGCAAAAGCGCCCACAACCTACAAGCCAGGAAAAGAGCCCACAAGCCCACAAGATCGCCAACCCACAAGCCCAGCCCACTCACAAACCCAGCAAGCCCCGCAAAAGCGCCCGAGCACGCGCCAACGCCCACAAGCCTAAGCCCAGCAAAAGCGCCCACAAGCCCAGCAAAAGCCCACAAGCGCCCACCGAAAAGTGCAGCAAAAGCGCAGCAAAGGGTGCCACCTGCAGGTGCCGGCCTACTCACAGCAAGTGAGCCCACAACGGTGCAGCTAAACATGTGGGCGCTGGGCACTTCTGGTTGATTGTGGGAAAAGAAAGAAAAACGGGATCGAGCGGGAAAAAACGGGAAAAAACGGGATCGAGCGGGAAAAAACGGGAAAAAACGGGAACGAGCGGGAAAAAACGGGAACGAGCGGGACAAAACGGGCTGACGCGAGTGCATGTGGGCGCATGTGGGCGCATGTGGGCGCATGTGGGTGCATGTGGGCGCCGGCAAAAGCGCCCACAAGCCCAGAATGAAGAGCGCCCACCCACAACCGCCCACACACGCCCACAATCGCAGCAAAACCGCTCACCAGCAAGAGCGCACAAGCACCCAAGAGAGCCCACAAGCGCCCACACGCCCAGCAAAAGCGCCCACAAGCCCAACAAAAGCGCCCACAAGCGCCCATAAGCAAAATCCCTTAGCCAAAAGCGCTTACAAGCCCAGCAAAAGCGCGCACAAGCAAAGCGCTTTTGCTGGGCTTGTGGGCGCTTTTGCTGGGCTTGTGGGCGCTTTTACCGGGCTTGTAAGGCGCTTGTGGGCGCTTGGGATTTTGTGGGCGCTTGGTCTTTTGTGGGCGCTTGGGCGTGGGCTTGTGGGCGCTTCTGGGTTTGGCTGGGCTTGTGTCGGAGCCCACAACAGTGCATAGCCTTGTGTGTGGGCGCTTGTGGGCACTTGGGCACTTGTGTGTCGAAAACGGCAAAAAACGTGAAAAAAACGGGCTGATGCGAGTGCGTGTGGGCGCATGTGGGCGCACGTGGGCGCATGTGGGCGCCACAAACCCACAAGCCCAGCAAAAGCGCCCAGCCCCACAATCCCAGCAAAAGCGCCCACAAGCCCAGCAAGAGCAGGCCAGCAAAAGCGCTGAGCCCAGCAAAAGCGCCCACTGCCCAGCAGAAGCGCTTGGAAGCCCAGCAAGGGCGCCCACAAGCGCCCACAAGCCCAAGCCACAGCCACCAGAAGCGCCCACAAGCCCAACAAAAGCGCCCACAATCCCAGCAAGAGCAAAAGTGCGCACAACCACAAGCACTCAGAAGCACACAAACACTCACAAACACTCACAAACGCTCACAATCACTCACAAACACTCACAATCACTCACACTCACAAACACTCACAAACACTCACACAAACACTCACAATCACCCGCAAACACTTACAATCACTCACAAACACTCACAATCACCCACAAACACTCACAAACACTCACAAGCACGCACGCGCTCACTCGCTCACAGCTCACTCGCTCACTCGCTGACTCGCTCACTCGCCCACTCGCTCTCTCAATCACGCACTCACGCACTCACGCAGTCAGTCACGCAGTCAGTCACGCAGTCAGTCACGCACTCAACGCACGCCCGCACTCTCTCACTATCTCACTCTCTCACTCTCTCACTCTCTCACTCTCTCACTCTCTCACTCGCACTCTCTCACTCTCTCAGTCTCTCACTCTCTCTCTCTCTCTCTCTCACACACTCACACACTCACGCACTCACGCACTCACACACTCACACACTCACTCAGTCAGTCACTCACTCACTCACTCACTCACTCACTCACTCACTCACTCACTCACTCACTCACTCACTCACTCACTCACTCACTCACTCACTCACTCACTCACTCACTCACTCACTCACTCACTCACTCACTCACTCACTCACTCACTCACTCACTCACTCACAAACACACTCACAAACACACACGCACTCAAACACGCACTCCCTTCCTCCCTCTCCGCCCTCCCTCCCTCTCCCCCTTCCCGCCGCCAGCTGTTTCTTGCACACTGATTCACGTACGCAGCGTGTGTGCGCACGGACACACAAAGCGCTGAAGTTTTACGTGCGCCTGGGTACTCACAAAAGTAGCTGGAGGTCATCCACAAACAAGCCTCCGGAGTCGCTAACACCCACAAACTCCAGACAGAGAGGGAGAGAGAGAGAGAGAGAGAGAGAGAGAGAGAGAGAGACAGAGAGAGAGAGAGAGAGAGAGAGAGAGAGAGAGAGAGAGAGAGCGCACTAACGCCAACAACAACGCCCACACAAGCTCAGCAAAATGTCCACAGCCACAACCACTAAAATGGTCCAACCCCAACACGTGAGACTTTGTCCATCAACCGGTCAAAGGGTCTCAGATACTCACATGTGAGTGGCGTTCTTGCTGGGCGTTGCGGGCGGTGTTCTCTGAGCGTCGTGGTTTTGATGCGGCTGTTCTTCCTTGCGGGCACTTGCGGAGAGTTTTGTGCTGTTTGGGCCTGCGGGCGCTTGTGGGCGTTGCAGGCATCTTCCTGGGCTTGTGGGCGTCGGTGTTGCGGGCGTCTTCCGGGAGCGCCGTTGCGCTCTTCCTTGTGCTTGTGGGCAGTTTTGGGGGCTTGTGAGCATGTGGGCGCCGGTCTGTGGCTGGGCTTGTGGGCAGCGTTGCGGGCGCTTGAGGGCGGGCGTCTTATTGGGCAGGCGAGTGGCACCAAGAGAGCTTGGGTTCTGGGCAAATGACACAAGATCTGACCGAATTTGACAGACAGGGACAGGGAAAGCAAAAGGAGCACCCAATCTCCTTGCGGGCCCTCAACAAGACGAGCCGAATAGGTTGACGGTTAGATATGCGCGGCGCAGCTAGATGTCCAGAAATAAAACAACCTTGCAGCCAAAGGCTATGGGGTTGCGCAGCCTTTCTCAGCTGTTGGGCCAGACGGTGTCGTTGAATGCCGCCCTTGTAAACATTCAGGCGGCAATTTGAACCCTTCCCTTTGGATTCTCACTCCCTGATGGGTTCCTGGACATGTTAGTTGTAAACAACAACTTTGGTTGCATTTTTTGGCCAGTCCACTCAGAGTGAGGTAAACATGTTCAACCCCCATGAAAAGAAGGATTGAACCCCAGTAATGTAAGCGCCCATATGGACCGCTGCGGGCGCCCGCAACAGCGCAACACTGCCGCCCACAAGCGCCCACAAGCGCCCGCAAGATGCGCCCACAAGCGCACCCAGCAGAGAGCGTGGGCGAGCGCCCATATGCGCCGCACGCCCGAAAGCGCCCAAGAAGAGCCCCCACATGCGCCTAGAAGCACCCGCCAAGAGGAACGCCCACAGAGGCAACAGTGCTGCCCACAAGCGCCCGCAAGCACTCATGATGCACGCTTGCAAGACTTCCGTCCTTGTGGCCCACATGCGCCCACAAGCCCCACGAAGGAGCGCCCACAAGCGCCCGCAAGCGCTCATGAACATCGCCCGCAAGACTTCCGCCCACAAGCGTCCACCAAGACAGCCCACCAAGACAGCCCACCAAGAGAGGCACAAAGGGAGCCGACAGCGCCTGCAAGCGTCCTTGATGTGAGCGCCCACAACGAAATGCCATTCCTTCAAAGCAAGCCGAAACTGGCTGATGCTGGCCGAGGCGGGCAGCACGAAGCGTGTACAATAAAAATGTGTGCTCGCGGAGCTTACCCTGACACCTGCGTTGTCACTCCCACTTGCAAGCGCGAGCTCTACGTTCAAGGGCTGCTTTGTTTCCTGCTGTTTCATGTTTCTTTGCTGCTGTTTCCTGATGCTTCCTGCTTCTTCCGGCTCTTTGGAAGGCCCCGAAAACAAGAGGCCCCACAAGGGATTTGCTGAAAAAGGGCAACAAGGTGCGTCCAGTCCAGGAAGGCAAGGCAGTGGAACCCCTGTCTGCTGTGCTTTTCAAGGTTTTGCCCCGCCCCAATTTGCACAGGCCCCATGATTTTACCATGATCAAGTAACCCCTAAGTGGTCGGGCAAAGGGAAACAACCCCACTTTCTGACCTTGATATCCACAAGTTCAATCGGTGGGGCAAAGGGAAACAACCCCACTTACTGACTTTGATATCCACAAGTTCAAACAGTTAACACAATGGCCCCAGATACAAAAACGCCAGGCCGGCCCCAAAAGAAAAAGAACAATACTTTGCTTCGAGCAATCCCCACCCTCCACACTCACGAGCTTACGACCGTTACAACAAATTCCTTCGCATCCTGGAGACTTCGACCCCAAATTCCCATCCCGGATACTCGGCAGGATCCACCGGCAAGGGGTACTCAGGAGCCGCTCTGGCTCTGGCGGGATACTCGGCGGGATCCACTGGCAGCCGCTCTGGGCGGGATCCACTGGCGAGCCGCTCTGGCGGGATGCTCGGCGGGATCCACTGGCAAGCCGCTCTGGCGGGATACTCTGGCGAGCCGCTCTGGCGGGATACTCGGCAGGATCCACTGGCGAGCCACTCTGGCGGGATACTCGGCGGGATCCACCGAGCAGATCGGGCGGGATACTCGGCGGATCCACTTGCGAGTCACTCTGGCGGGATACTCGGCGAGATCCACTGGCGAGCCGCTCTGGCTGGATACTCGGCGGGATCCACTGGCGAGCCGGATCCACTGGCGAGCCGCTCTGAGAAATACTCGGCGGGATCCACTGGCGAGCCGCTCTGGCGGGATACTCGGCGGGATCCACTGGCGAGCCGCTCTGGGGGATACTCGGCGGGATCCACTGGCGAGCCGCCCTGGCGGGATACTCGGCGGGATCCACTGGCGAGCTGCTCTGGCGGGATTCTGGGTGGGGGCATGATGTGGAAGCATTGCAAACGCGGATTCCAACATAAAATCCAACAACCCCTTCCTGTCGGGTGGGGAAAAGACGCTCCCTAAGCAACCGCGCTCGTCTTGGATGACGCGCGGCGCTCTCGCGCCTGAGCCGCCCTTCATCGCCTTATGGATGAGGTTCTGCAGGTTGCCCAGGCTGCCGCGCTGCTGGTCCTAAGAAACCGGACACCGGACTCCGCGCGAGGACTCGGTGGAGCTGTGGCGATTTTTTTAGGGCGGGAAGCGCAAAGCCTTGGAACCGGACCCCCCGCCCCCGGGTTTGCGGCTGCCCGCGCAAAATAGGGAGTTGGACATATAAGAACTCGTTTGACATCTGGGTGATGTCCGAAGTGTAGAAGCAAAGCGTGGCAAAATGAAGCCGCCTTTCGGGACAGCGGGACGTTGATGGCAAACTAGGGTATGAGTTCAACATAAACTGCTTGACGTCACACACGTGGGATGAAATTCGCCAACCTCCCTTTTGAAAGAAAGGTCCATTTGAAAAGGAGGAGTGTAGTTTTGACAACCTCACCGATTCGCAAAGGGAGGCGCAGACTACCCTCTCTCAGGACAAATTCAGTGTCAACTGCAACGTCATACTTCAATTTCGATGCCTCCAGTCACCAGAAATTCGTTTAAAAAACAAAAACAAAAAAGTGGTGGCAGACTCCGTGGCAACAAACAAGCATACTCTCAAGCAAATGGAAGGGCTCTATTTGAACAGTTGGCATTTACGGGTCTAGTGACCCTCAACCAGTAGAACCGCCTCTACGGCCAACGAGGGTCTTCGTCGCCCTTCGTTCCACACCCCCCCCCCCCCCCGATTTTGTTTATCTTTCGCAGGGTTCAGAGCGCAGTCCCCCTGGAAAGCTCCGACCTTCGAGAGAAACACCTAACCTGAGGGTTTTTGTATTACACCCTGGGAAGACATCCACTAAGTATTGACCCCATTTAGGCACATTTCCGGATGAAACCCTGTATTTTCTGAGGGTTTTTGTATTACGCCCTTGGCAAATGACCCAGAATGGTTCAAAATAACACGATTTTATCCGGAAATGTGCCTAAACGTGGCCAATACCCAGTGGATGTATTCCCAGGGTGTATTACAAGAACCCTTAGACCTAATCAAGGCTGAATTGGGCGCAAATGAGCCCCTAGCTTTTTCCCTGAAAAAAAGCACTCCTACCAACCTTGGGCAACCAAAAGGCGATGCTGAAATCGCCATTTGTGGGGGAGGTCTTCATGTTTCCTGAGCAACAGTCCATATTGCCGTCTTCTACTGTCGCTCGCGGGATGACATTGGGCGCACTTACCAATGATCATTGGGAAAATGGATAGGGTGTAATACGCTCATAAGTTGACTAATGGTGGACCCCCCTTGTGCCTGGTCTGCTTAAGGGAAACCAATGGAAACTATAACCATCTCCACCTACCAAAGCTTCGTGGTGCAAAAGGGGTCTTACAACCAGGTACCCTGGCGGTCATCCCATGATGACCATTCCATTAATTGCTGGCCTTCCAAGGGACGTCAGGTGCCAACTGAAAAGTCAATACCCTGCCCCTCAGGGGTGCTTGCACTGTCCGTCTGGACGCTTTACCCCCCAAACATGGCGGGCTTCCTTTTGGGCTGGTGGAATAGGCTTCCATGTTTATGAAGCCAAAGCGCAGCTTCGGAGCCCTGTGACTCCTCCAGCTATTTCAGCAAGCTTTCGGATGCACTGGCTGAAGCAACTTGTGCCAACCCCTGTTCTTGGTTGCTCTTGACCCCCCTGCAAAAAGTTTATTAATTTATTGATCTATATATATATATATCTATATATTTGGGGGGGGGGGGGGGTTAGTGGAAAACACTTGTATTCCCCAAAAGTTAAAGTCTAAAAATCCAACCCAATAGCAGTCAAGTATTGTGGATGGACAACATCCTGCACCACCTAAGACAACCTAGAATGACGAGTCTACTATAAATACCAACAAACAATTGATTCAACCATGGTTTCTGCACCGTGCGGAAGGGTCGTTTAAGCTGAGTTCTGAAAAAAACAAACTCCATGTCACTGAGCATATGCAGGCTGATCCATGGTCAGAGTGCACCCACACTTCCATTTGCTTGAGCCCCCTGGCAAAAAATATGTCCAGTCGTGAAATTGACTATCGACTCCCTTTCAAGCCAACAGGGGACAATAAATAGCCGGACTTGCTGTGGTCTCCACGGCACGGCTTCAGCAGTACCGAACAGGTCTTATACTGTCCGAGTTTTCTCATTGTGCTACTCCATACCATCGCCTAGGGACAAATATATATATATATATATTAAAAAAACACAGCAAGGGTCCTTCAAAGCAACGCCCCCCGCACCGTTCCGGGGCCCGGGAAAATGCCCAGCCCCAGCTTCCCATGCCCCAAAGTCCCGCGAGTCAGCGAGTCCCACCGTCGCGAGCCCCGCGAATCCGAGGTTCCGGGCGTTCAGCCCCCCCGGTGTCGAGGCGGCCGCCAGCATCTCCTGGCGCTTTTGGCGCTTTTAGGACGCTTTTGGCCGGAAAAATGGAGCTGTCCAGGGGAAGAAAACCGGAAAACCACCCCCCAGATGGTCGAAAAAGGGCATCTGACGAAAGCCACCGTTCTTCTCTTCTTTTTTTTGTTGGGGAGGGGAGGTCCGCATTTTTTGTTGAGGGAGCTTCGCATTTAGAGGCCCACCCATCCGACAGGGTGGTGTGAACGGGAACAAGAAGCACAGTCAACCCCTGCTGTAAAAAGGGGGGTGTATCTGGGTTTAGTGGGCAATCATCACTTTTGGAGGGGAACACTGGAACACCCCCTTCTAAATATTTTGGGGGTGTCCCCTGCTTGGAGAATTACTTTGGGCAACCCTGAGTAGCAAAGCCCTGGTTGATCGGCGGGTTGATCCGGATAACTTTTCGAGGACCCACCTTTGGCTAGGATGGGCAAAAAATTGCCACGAGCTTGCCTGGCCCAAAAAGGTTCAGAAGGCTCCTTAGTGGCGGATTCCTGATGTTCAGTCTTTGCCTTTCGTTTCAGCTGTTCACGTGAGCCACAATCAAAACCCGGGTAGATGAAGGCTAGTAAGGGGCAGTCCCAGCCCATTGGAGTGCCCGTTTGGCAAAAGAACGCCATGCTCCCCGTCTGCAGAGAAGCCCAGGTTGACGGTTAGTCATAGTGATGGAAGCAGCAACCACGTCTTTGGAACAAGCATCAACGAAGCGAACAAAGCCTAAGTTGATGTGTAGACAAAGCACGTTTGATCGCCCCAACTTGTAGGGAGCGGGACGACGGAAGGACACCGGCCCTTTGATGATTCGACAAACAGCTCTTGTGAAATCGTTGCTTGCTTCCATCTGCTCAAGAATGTTTTGATTTTCCCCAGTTGGTTGTAAAGGGAATCTATCACTGCCGATTTTCAGTGTTTTTTTTGCAGGGGGCTTAAGCAAATGCTTCAGCGATGGTCAAAATTGCGCAAGACAACACGCTCGGCCCCATTCTGCGGTTTCCTTTTGGTTTTCTTTTCAAAATACCTCCCCAGTTGCCTAGTGCTACTTTTTTGTCTGGAGGGGGGGGGGGGGGGGCCTTTTTCCCCGGTTAGTTCTGCTTGTGGATTTGGGTATACCCATGGGTCAAAATCCCGTACCCCCAGTGAATATCCCAATCCCCACAGTGAATATCCCAATCCCCACTAAACTAGACTAACATGGGTGCTGCACCTACCCCAAAATGGAACCATTGGCTTTGACCCACAGCCAGATTGATTGCTCACCTCACAAACAGAGGCGCCACGTAATTACATGCAACAAGGAAGGACATGACCGTCATGGCCTGCCTTCCCTGCGTTGTTGCACGGCGGGTATCAATGGAACAATCACATGTTGAGCTTTGAAAGAGCATGTCGCCTGTCCCGTCCGAGGAAGGGTTTACGTGAGTGGGGTGGGGGAACTTGGGCAGCTCGCCCCCATTTTTGTCGGCGTGTCCTCAAACGCGCCCTGGGGGGAAAGGATAAGACGGTTGCTTCCGTCTTGCCAGTTTTAGTCCCTGCCCCCCAAGAAGGGTTGAAAGGAAACCTTGGGTCCAGAAGGGTTCTTGGTGTTTTTTGGGGTAGTCAGAATGTTTCCTCTAAGGGGAAACAAAATTATTGGTGTCCATGTTGGTGTCCCTTTTTGACCACCCTCCAGAAACACTCAAATGGGGATGCTTCCCCTGCAACACGTCACAACTGCTTTGCTGGGTAAAATCAAACCAAACGAAAGCCCCCCGTTTTGGGGGATTATGTTAAGAAACACCCCCTGAGCTTGCGGCCGGATCTATGCAATCAGGATAAAACCCAAGTGAAGGGCTTTGAATGAGTGTGTCCTTTTGGTTCAACCCCAAAACTGGGCTGGTCTCGGATACCCCACTAAAAGTGACTAACTTTTAGTGGGTTAAATGGGCACAGCTCAAAAAAGCAGTGCCAAAATGGCTTGCCCTGGTAAGTGGAAACATGGACCAAAACCTGCGGTTGGCCCTAGCTCTTTAATTTTGAGCCACTGCCCAAGAAAAATGCCACCGCTTTAAAAAAAAACAAGTCCACGGGAGGGTCGTTTTTTACCCCTCTCGTTTGGCGCCTTGACGGTGAGCACGTCGGTGTCCCCGTCGGAGATGGAGTACCGCCTGGCGCGCTCACGGGTGCTTCTTGCGATCGGTTCGAGAGAGGCAGAAATGGAATGAGATGGAATGATCCCAAGAAAAATAATTCCCCATGAAATATTTACACTCCCTGGAATTAAACAGGAAGTCCGTGCTCTCAGAAGTCCCTCCAACATGGAAGTCCCTTCACCGTGTTTGCCTGGGGAAATGCCAGTCTCTTTTTTTTTTACTGGGAAGGTACGACCATCTCCTAACATAGAATCTGTGCCAGGTGCCCCTCGACACGGCAATCCTGGGGTTTCCCAAAACAACCCTAGATTCTTCGGGGGGCCGGTTTCGAGCCTGCACTTCCATGTAAGCGAAAAACGCGAGTGAAAACACACGTTCTGACCAACGAAAGTGTCCTAACATAGAACCTGAAAATGTGCCCTTCACTTCCATGTAAAGGAGCACACGTGTGCTTAACACAGGAAGTGCAGGCTCGTCGTTTGCCCTACTGTTTTTCGGGGGTCAATAGGGAAACTATGATTATGTTAGGATAATCCCCAAACGGTTGATTCCCAACACCCAGAACGGTCATCCACTGAGCACCAGCCAGGTCTGTCTGTTTTTGGTTGGCCGCCCTTTCTTGGTGGTAAGAAACCAATAGGAAAAAGAGACACGCCCAATGACGCAATTTCATGTCAACGAAAACAGTTCGACGTTTGAAGGCACGACAAATGGAGAAATGGACCCCACATAGTAGGGCCTAACAAGCTGCAGGGAAAAGCCGTGCAACCACTCTGACAAGCAAACTGTCCGTCTGTGTGTTTTGTTTAGACCCAAGGGTGTTTTCCGGTGTTCCTCTTGCTTTCCCTTTACCACCAACAAATCGGAGTAGCCAACCATCAAAACGGACCGTCAACCTCTTGCCTGGCGAGCCTTCCATCAATTCTCAGGACTGGCCAAGGACACCTTGAAACCTTGGTCTCGAATTGGGGAGCCCGCATGGGTGGCACCCCGCAACCCCTGCTTCTTGGACGTACTTGGGATCGTCGGACACCAAGTTTTTTCCGCAGTTCGTTGGGGGGGGCGCTGGGTACGCCCCCATTGCCAAGTTGCACAACGAGACGCTGTGCTTCGGGTCCCGAGGGCCTTCGAAAAACCCTCGGAAACACGACCCTAATCTGTTCAACATGGGGGACCCTTTTTGAGGAGTCGGGCCGTTGAGCACAGTCTCTAAGCACGAATCGAGAATTCTTCAAGCCGATACCCAAAGGCCTGGCTCCCTCGGGTTGGGCGGCTCGGAACTGGCTCTCGGGTCCGGTAGAAATTTGAACTCCCTTTGAAAACCAACAGGGATCCTTACATTATAGCCATGTTTCAAATGTGCAAAATGTATCTGTTAAGGAGCCCTGACCAACCCGGGGGAATTGTCAAACATTTGCGGAATCCCGCGGGGCCGGTCCACGCAGGGGCTCGCTAAGGCTTTGTAAGGAACCCACGGGAAGCCTAAGCAACCCTAGGGCTCTCTGCGCCGACCCCCCGAAACGGATTCCAGAAAGTGCTTCTCCTAGCAACGGAAGTCACCCAAAAACCGTCCGGATGCAAAAAGTTGCCCAAAACAATGCCGGAGCGCACAAGGGGTGTAAAACAAACTCACCATAGGCGTGATGCTCGCTATGTTGGGTGCGTCGTGTTTTCGGGGACGTTTTCAGATATTTTTCAGCTTTTCCCTCGGTTTCCCTGTAGAACCAATCAAAAAGGGGTAGCCTCAAAAACACGCCACCCCACACCCATCTGAGTCCTTCTGCGATCCCTCATGTCAGGTGTGAGGGGACCCGTGGGTGTGCTGCCCGATCACCCCGCCCAAAGTGAGATCGAGGGCTTTTGGACCCGGGGTGTGGAAAGCGCAACGTGACACCAATGGAATACCGGGGTGGCAGGCAGGTTGGTTCTAAATCACAGATTTAACGATTCAAGAGGGAGGTTCCCTATGGCAGGTGGCTTTTGCAAACTTTCTTGGGTCCTCTTTTGCCACGCATTTATCTGGCACGGCCAACTCGGGTTGGGGATCTTTGGCTTGGGCAATTTCCCAAACGCGGCCTCTTGAGGCTCTGCAGCGCAGAGTAGGCGCGCGCGATCTGGAAGCCCTTGGACCTGAGGCCGGTCCAACGGGTGCAACGGGTGCAACCTCCCCAAGGACCGAGTTCGAGATGGCATTTGCAGGGAGGGGCGCAACGGATGTGCTGTGGACGGTTGCGAGATGTGCGCACCACTTTGAAACCATGGTTGAAACCATTGAGACCATAGTTGAGTTGACACATTCAGACGGAACTCATCACTCCAGGGTTTTTGAGGTGGTGCAAGATTTCGTCCATCCGCGGTATGCATGCTTGCGTACCACTAATGTACGCTTGCAAGGCAGTATGCGCCCCTCGCATACATGGCAAATAGACTCCACACACCTCTGATTCTGCTACCTGAAAATGTCCTTGACGGGTGAATGACATTGATGAGCGGCCAGGGAACAAATGGTTGCCGTTTATAGCTTTAAAAAAACCTGGCTCAAACAACTGTTTCAACAACCTCTTTTTGGTTTTGTGAACATGTCTAAACAACTGTTTTAAACAAGCGCCTTTTTCGGATCAATGGCGTAGATGACATGTCTACACAATTGTTATCTTAAGTCAGCTCCGTGTAAACATGTCTGAGCAAATATTGTTCTAAATAAGTTCCCAAAGTTGTCAACCGGGTAAACATCTCAAAGCAGTTATTGTTGGGACCATGGTCAGGCTGTTGAAACAATACCTCTGGGAAAAAACGAGGATCAGGTCAGCAAGGCTGATCACGTTCAGCATTTCACAAGATGGCCGTCAGCAAACTTTGCAGTGTCAGGCTGGTAGAGCCGTCATAGGCGAACAACTTCGACGGGATCACCTAGGATCAAGGTCAGGCGCAAAATGTACGCGGCACGTTCGACAGACGCCCCCCGATGAAACCAAGCTGTGACTCGCACATGTCTAAAAGAAGGCAATCGTCCCATCTTGGTGGGGACATGTCATTTTTGAGCGGAGGCGGACCCCCCAGGTGGACGAACCCAGGATCAACATGATGTGTTGCAGCGTAGGCCGAGCACAAGCAAAGAGGCAAACATACACTGCACATGGCCAGGTTTCTCTTGCTCTTTCTTTCCGAGGCGCAGCCCAGCCCTGACGCCTGCCGCTCTGTTTGTTTGCGGCGCCATTCTGAAGGGCGTCGATTTCCAAAAGCGGAGTGAGCACCCCTCGGTTCAACACAGCTGTGCGGATGTTGCACTGCGAAGTCGTGAGCTCATGAACCAGGTGCTTGCCGTCGCAAAGCCGTCCCCGGACCCATTCATTTTCAGCCCAAGTGTTCGACAGCTCGCTAAGGTCAAGAGGCGGTTGCCGTTCTTCTTGTGGGCGAACCATCTTGGGCCAAAAACAGCGCCAAGCTCCACCAACACCCAATGCAGTTCAGCCAAGAGCAAAAGCTGCCGCGCGAGCAGGACTGGGCTGCCACGCAGATCATTGCCATGGAGCAAAAAGAGCGCACGGCTGACGGTCCATGGTCTTTGAGACATGTGCCTATATGAGGGTTTTCTATCTGCCTCTTGCGGCTTTTGTTTTACCGTGCTGCTCCGGCCGCCATCCTTTCAGGTCCTCGAGCAAGTAGGCCTTTGCAGCAGCAAAATAAAGGGTTTGACAGGAAAACCTAGGTTTTGCAAATAAAAGGCAGGTCCTTCCTGGCATCTTGTGAAGAACCAGGTAATCATTTGGAAACCTTTAAAAATGTGGGTTCGTCGAGCATAGGGAACAAAAAGCGGGAGACAAACCAACTAAAAGGCTAACAAACCCAGTTGCACCGGACGTTCTCTGGTTGAACCACCGCTCCAGCAAACTCGCCTGCTATCAATGGCCCGAGAACCTGAACTCCTCCTCGCGCGCCGGGGTGGGGTGGGAGGGGGGTTTGGGGGGGGGAGGCATGGGGCTCGAAGGAAAGGCTCAAATGCCCAGTGGATTTCCATTGCGAAAAAATTATCGGCGTCCGATTTTTTGGGGTTGGTTGACTTTACTGGAATTGGAACCCTTCACCGGGCTAAGTTAATTAATACCAACCTGAATGCGACCAGAGAAGGAACCATCCTTCGTGAAGCCGGCCGATCAAAAACCAAAGTGTTTGGTGAAGTCCTCGGATTTCCATTTCACAGCCAAGTTGGGGCCCGGGCGTTCCGCCGGCGCCGGCGGGGCTCGGGAAGCCTGGAAGGAAACAAGCCCTGAGCTTTGACGGATGGCCGCCTGTGGAAGTTCCGTGGCCCAAGGAACCATCCAATTTGCAACAATTCAAATAGCAGCCCTCAACATCATTCTTCGTGTTGGCGCGCCCGGTTCTGGTAGCATCAGTTTGGTGTTGGCTTGGCGTGGGCTCTACAACGTCGCCTAATTCGACTGGAGTTTATGGTCCGCGGGAAACGCGCTGTCTCACACGTGGCTTCGCGCGCGTTGGCTAGTTGTAGGGTGGCGTTGGGTTGTGGAAATGTTTTTACGGCTAGGGGGGCTCTGTGAGCAGGAAACAGCTACATGCTTTCAAGCCTGGTTCTGCCCTGAAAAAAACGCGAGATGAGATAAAGGAACCTGCTACGTGGATCCTGGGCAGGCCTGCGGACGAAGGCGTCGCTTGGACAAGGAACCGTTCGTGGGGCAGGCCTCGGGCCCCTAGGAAAATTCACCCTTTGCTCGTCGAAAAAAAACGCGGAACATTTTGTCTGGCAATGGCTTGGCAGGATTGCCTCCCTGCCCTCCCAGCCGTTCACTGCGCCCACGGGGGCAAAAGGGCGCGAAGCTCTAAGCCAAGCACGCGGTATCCTTGGCATCTTGCCCCACATGGCAGTGGGGGCCCTTAGACTGCGGTAAACTGCTGCCACTAGCAACTTGGTAGACCCAAGTGGTACAGCCTTCCAGGGACTTCATTGGCAACAGCGATGGCCCAAGTTCCTCGTTCACATGGTCACGACGGTCACGACACGGCCCCAAGAACTGCAAGGCTGGCCGCCTGTCAATGGTTGGGAGTGTCCCTTACTTCACCTGCCCAAATTTATGCGTGCCTCTGTTGGCCCAGTGCCCAGGGTTTTTGACTAGAGGTCCAAAAAAGTGACTGCTCGCGATGCGAAAAAGCGTATCTTGGCTCCCCTTGCCTGAAAATCTGCGGGTGGAACAAATCCTCTTGGGATGGGTGATTCACTCCGTTTGTTCAAAGGGCTTCATCCGTGCTATCTGGTGCGAAGATTATTTTTGTTCATCCACAGAATTAGTTTTCATCTGCGAGCTGGTGGACATCACACGCATGTCCCACCGGCGTTTTTGTTTGCGCCATTTGGCGCCTGCAAGTTCACTGTCAACAATATCTACCGTTCGAAGTCTGATCCAGCGAAAGTGTTGGTGGCTTAAATACGGAACCAGCCTCTAACTTGGCTGGAAAAAAGGGGCCCCGGCAAAAAAATATATATTTGTTGTTTTTCTGCCTGGTGAGTGGAAGACAAAGGGGACCAATTCCAAAAAAGCAAAAAAAAAAAAAGCAAACAGGGGGAGCGAATTCTGGGGAAGCGCCTCTTGGTCTTAAAGGGCAAGAGGAGAAAAAAACACGTGTCTTTTTCTTCCTTTGTTTTGTTTTGGGGGAGGGGATCCCCTAAAAAATGACACCCGTGTTGCTTCAGAAAACTAGGCGGCATTTGTCCAAAACGAATGTTCTTCCCCTTGTTGGTCCCTTTTTAGGAATCTGTTCGTACTCTTTTGATATACAGGGGTGGATCCACAGATTCGCCACATTTCTAGATATCCACCTCTCGGTTTGTCAAAAACGGCTCTTCCAGGGGATCCTCTACATGAGCTGGCCACCGTGTTTTGCACAGCCAAAATGTATTCCTCAACTGTTCAAGGTATGCTGGGCCGAAAACGGCCTTGTCAAGGGCTTATCCAAACTACGTCCTCCAGTAGAGAGGTTAGAATAAGGGTACCCTTTTTTCTGTAGTCTATTTTTGTAGGGGAATCCTCCCACAAAAAAGGGGTGAGAAAGGGCACTACTGGGGGACCTAGCAAAGCTCATCCTGGAATGAACCTTTGAGCTCCCAAACCCCCCCCCAAAAAAAAAAACACGCCTTTACAAGGCCCCTCGAACAACGCATCGCTGGGGATGAGAGACCTACGCCGGTAAGCTCGGTATAGGTGAACGGCTGTCCGTTGTCTGATCCCCTACTAAAAGTTTCTCCCGGCTAAATGGAAACCCAACAACCAAGACAAATAAAAACAACTACAAAAACCTACAGGCTACCAAGTGGACAGCCACCCATCTCAACTGAACTGGCGCCGATCGGTGCAGATTTTGCGGATCACGGCCCATCGAATGTCCTACTTCCTGCTTGGATTCGGAAACCAGCCGTTGGCGCGCTACGTCCAAGGCCGAAACGTGAAGACACTGGGGACGTGTCATTTTCAGATTGGAATCATTTGGGTATGGGTCGTTGGTTCCATTTACCAGGGTTCCATTTTGGCTACCCATTTTTGACCCACGGCCATTTAAGGGGGCCCCAAGTAAAAGGACCTTCCTTTATCATGGAGAGCTGTTTTTTTACGGCGAATTGGTGAGCTCGCGATAAACTAGGCAGCTTCTTTGTTTTAGAAAGAAAAGGAAACTGGGGAGGCGGGTTCTCTGCAATACCTAGCCCAGCTAAATCGAATGAAACAAATCAATTTGCGGTCGCTCGATTTTGCTCGATTTTGGGGCAGTTGGCTTTAAAGGGAAACCCGCCCAAAGAGAGCACCAAAAAAAACATAGGCCCCCTCCCCCCCCCAACAAAATAAGGAGCAAACAACTCTCCCCCCCCCCCAAACAAACCCCCCCCCCCCAAACAAAACCCCCCCTCCAAAAAATAAATAAGAAAGAACTCTCCCCCGCAAAAAAAAAAAAACAAAAAAAAGAAACAAACAAAAAAACACTCCCCCCTCCCCAAAAAAAACGGCGTGGAGGGGGGAGGGCATAACTTAACCATCCCAAACACGTCTCGTGCCTATGCCCAGCTTCACCCGGGACGAGAGCCGGGCCTCGGAAAAACGGCTCTCGAGGGACCCGTCCAAAGCTCCCCAGCCTCCCCCCCAAGGCCCCCTTTTCCGCTGGACAGGGGTGCCCTCTGTGGGTTGGAGGGAAACCAAAGGAAACCATTGGTTTGGGGGGGCTCTAGTGTGTTTGGGGTTTGCTAAAAACAAGGTACCCTCCCAAGGGTACCTGGACCCTCAAACTACCCGTGAAAATGGGTACCATGACCCTCTAAATTATGGGGGATGAACTCCCATTTATGTTTGATTGGTACCCTTCCGCCAACTCACCTGGGTTTGTGCAAAAAGGCCAACTAACCAAGAGGAAAGTCGTGTTCCAGGGGTCTGTGCACTTCCGTGTTGGTTGGTGGGAGGGTAACCGCAACCAATCGAGACAACATCCCGTGGCCCCGGCTGAGCTCAACCCCCTGGTCAAGGTGGTCTTGGTCTGAAATCAGTCAGAATCAAAACCCGGCATGAAAACGGGGTGAACCCAGTCTGGGTATGCAAACCGGTATCGAAACCCGGTTTGAGTTCTGGTAATCAGAACCATGCTTCAAGAATTCAGAAGGCGGAGATCGCAGCTATTTATGGTGAGTATCCCTAACCTTTATCTACTCGGTTTTGATTGTGGCTCATTTGGCTTGGCGTGTGTCACTGGTGCAAACGTGCGCTGTGGGTTTAGACCAGTGGCTCTTGTCCGCGCCTATCTTCCCATTGAGTCACAAAGCCAAGGGGCAAAGTCCTAAACAAATCTTCGACGGAAACGGGCTCCTCGATGTTCGCGGAACCGACTCAAGCGGGCTCCTTTGGGCTTCCCTAAGCCACAAACAAATAGGTCAACAGGCAACCCAAGCAGGCATGCAGTCACAGCCCATGCAAAATTCTATCGGGCAGCAAGACCGAGCTGGCTCGGTGGTTGATCTCGTGGGTCAACAGGCCCATGACACCTGATTCCCACTCTACCACCGTTGCGGCCGATCTTGAAGGTTGAAGTGTGGCTCTCCAGGAGTTGGGTGCTCGGGGACCGGCGGGGAAGACCGTCCTCTTCACCGAAGATCTTGAAGCTTGATGCTATTTGGCAGTGCCTCCAAATGACTTGGTTTTCGTGGTTCCGTTTTCAACACATCCGAGTCCTGTGAAGCAGTGGACATCCCCAGACTCCCGGGGCTTTTCATGTCATAACGGGTCATTCCCGAAGACTGACGTGGACATCCCCAGACTCACAAGGGCTTTTCATGTCATGAGGCATAACGGGTCATTCCCGAAGACTGACGCGGAATGACGCGGATTCTCTTTGAAAGCCTTCGAAACATCCCACTTCGTCGCAAAAAAGCAACCCGAAAAATGTGCGCATTGTTCGAGGGCCAGGAGCCGTGGTCGCTCCCAAAGTTGTTCAAAGCAAACCCTCCGCTTCCCCTTGCAGCTTCCTATTGCTCCCTAAGAAGCTTTAAGGAGCGCTAGGGAACCCTAGGGACCTTAACTACCCACCCCTTGCGCCTACCAGGGATTCAACTGAAGGCCCCTGTGACAGGATCCCGTGTTACCATGTGGTTGTTTGTCTGTGTTTTGTGTGTTTGTTCGAAGTTCGATTGGTCATAGCGAGCCATGAACCTATCGCACCCGCAAGTAAAGGCTGTTCTTCTTGAAATGAAACGTCTTAGGAGTCTGGAGAAGGCCCTGGATGGGTCTGATGTCTCTCGTGATACGCTCATACTGTGCATGGTTTCGCAATCCGCTTCTCGCTCCACCTAAGAAACCATGCGTGAAGCCACTGTTGCTTGTTATTTACATTTCAATCATCTGCTTTAAATGGTGCAAAATCCATGAGTGAGTCTCTCTTTTGAAAGAGTTTGGGTTGAAGGGAAGCCCAATTCCTAATTTAAGACGCACCTATATGAGTGTGGTTTCTTTCTTGAAGTGCCGTCCAAAGGGGAGCCACCAAAATTTATCTTGGGGTTCATCGTTTGATTCCCAGCCCCATCCGTTTCACCGGCCGTGCTTTTCAAGAACTGCTTCCCTGTCTCGCTGTGTTGAAAAGAAGAATAACTGCACAGATTGGGGGAAAGCACTCGCTGGATCGGCATTTGCTGGTTCTTCCCAGCGGCTGCGATTGTATTTCGAGCAAGCTCCAGGAAAGAAACTGCAAATAGGCCATCTGGGTAAGTACAGCTGGAGCTTTCGGGTCTCTCCTTACACCAGGCCTTTATATGATAGGTAAAGGGGATGAAAGGTGACCAAGATCATACCAAAATGAGGGAGATTTGCGCCACCTGCCTTCACCCAACTCTAGCCCCCACCCCGTAGTCCTTCCAAGGGTTTCTTATGTTTCCAACCAAAAATCACAACCCAAAAGGAAACACATATCTTAAATTGGCAACCAAACAACTGATCCAGAACTTGGAAAATGTGTTTGCTAACTTGTGATTTTTTGAGGCTTGGTCTCCTTTTTTGGGGGGTGGTTCAAAGGGCTAATTAGCCAAAAAATGCTGGCGCTCAGCCAGGAATGAGGGAACGACCCCGAAATAAACCGCCCAACTGGTGGTGTCCTTTTAGGGAACCCCTGGGTTCATTCAACCACATTCCCTAGCTATCGCACCGATCGCAAGAAAAGGACACCAACATTTGGCCGCCGCGCCCAGTCCGAGAAGGATAAGGGGTGGATGCAAAGGCCCAGGTTTTGCGCACCAACCTGCCGGCTAGAAAAATTGGCCAAGGCTCACCTGAGTCACAATCAAAACCCGGTATTGAAATGCTTGACCCTGAACCACGTAAGGAAATACAAAGGCGGCTGCATCTATTTATGGCTGGGATTGTCCCTTACTAACCTTTATTCTACCCGGGTTTTGATTGTGGCTCACCTCACTGGGCCAATGCTCAGCCTTTAACGGGGCCCAGCGCAGTTTTGAGGAAGGGTGGAAGAACCCGTGCCAGGGACGCAGGAGCAAGCTCAAACTCCCTTACCGAAAGTGGTAGGGAGCAGGGTTCAAGAGCGAAGCTGAGTCACCAGAGAAAAAAGACAACGTGGATGGGCGAAATTCGTTTGCACCGCAAGATGAAACCATGGTTGCAGCGAATCTTTGCAGGGAATGATCGGTCCTGAGCTTCAAAGGTGCCGCAGAAAATAAGTTCACGAATCCAGTGGGGCTTTTTGCTTCTCTTCGTGGAATCGTCAAGGGTAAAGATGCAAGCTCCCAAATGTTGGCCCAAGGTTCACTTCATCCACAACATTACGCAGGTTTCTGTGGGTTTGTCTGCAAATATTCACTACAACCCCCCAACCTTTCGGCCTCCGTTTGAAAACAGCAAAAAAGGGGTACCCGTGCAAACAACAAAAAAGAGAGCACGTATGAGGAACGCCGTGCTTGTGCTGCATTCAGGTTATAGGCGCCTGCAAGGCTCTGCGACGGATCAAAATCATTGCCAAGCATGGCCTTCATTCCCACCCAGGTAGCCCCAATAAACATGATAAGATAGGACCAATGAAAAGTTGGCGCCGGAGGAAGACGAAAGGAAGTGCAGCCAATCTTCTCGCCTATGGGGTGCTATCATCTAGAGACTCGTCCCACTTTTGTGGGTCTGTCTTCCCCCCCCACCAAAAAACACTACTACTAGTAATACTGAGAATGATAATAATACTAAGAATAGTAATCATGGTAATAATAGTAATAATGATACAAATAATAAATGCGGTTGTCCTTTTGGCTTCTCTTTGAAACATCAAGGAAAAGGGTGCCCTCAAGAAAAGACGAGCCACCCACATGCCTCAAGCGGACCCATGTGTAAGTGGCTCATAACCCGCATTTCCTTCAAACCATTCAAGGCCATGCTTGGCAGTGATTTTGATCCGTCGCAGAGCCTTAAGTACTCCTTTTTTCTGAGAATAATACACGGTGGGGAGGCGCGGGAATGAAGGAGTGAATCGAGTGGGAGATGAAGGAAGACAAACACATTTCTCATGACTGAAGGAATACAAATCAGCGAAAGAGCCTTTCCAAAGGAAGGATTCATGCCATCTCTCAATCACAAAATGACCTTAAAGGTTGGCGAATCAATGCGAATCCATGGGCTTGGAAAGCCTTTGCAACGCGGTTGTCACGGGTGAATCTGGGGCTGCGGTCTCCCGGTCTTGGGCTTTAAGTCACTGGACCATTGTGCCGCACGGCTCGGCGCCGATTTCTGCACAAACGTTCCGACCACCTCCCGATTTCTTCGCCGTGGGGGGGGTGCCTGTTGCCTGTTTCTGCATAAGTTGGGAATGGTCGCAACCGGAGAACAAAATCCGGGGAGGGGCCTGGAAAGCGGGCCCCGCTACTCTTGGATTAGATGGGGTACAACTTGGGTCGCCAGTTGCCCGCAACTGTCAGTTTTTGGCGCAAAGTGTCCGGCAAGGTCACGGCGACTTGGCGCTTTAGGAACTGTCTAAAGCAGCCGCAAGGGGACACCAAGGAAACGTGCGTTTCTCCATTTGAATTCCCAATCAAAAACACTCAAATGGCAAAAAAAACAAAAACTTTGAGTTCCCTTTGACCCCACCCCCAAAAGGCGAACCCCTCCGAGAAAATCCCGGCCAAGGCTTCCGCAACAGCGGACCTTGCGGCATGAGGCGCCCGAAGGACACTGCGCATCCGCCTGGCCAAGTTCGCCAACATTTCCGAAGCGAGGTGGTAGCTCGACCGTTCCACACGGGCCCAGAGCGCCGCAGGCGATTTTTGTCAGCCCGGTATTGCCGTCCAAAAAAAGAAGAAGGAAGGAATACATCTCCTTGCGAAGCCTGCCCGAGAGCTGCCCCAAACCCCTTATCGCTATTTGGGCAGAGATCACACTCGTTTGTGAGCCCCTATTTGAAGGGAAGGCTTTCTTACATGTGTTTGTGAGGGGGGGTCCCAATCCCGTGTAACAGCTGCTTGCTGGTCGGTTCAATATGAACAAATCCATGGTGCAACAAGGTGCGGGTCCCCCCCCCCAAAACAAGAACAGATTCCAAGTAGGTGAGGGTGTGCTCACAAGAAACAGGTGCCCCTTGCAAATCGATGGCGAGGAAAACTGATATGAACCAAACAAAACCTGTGGGTTCCATCTAAGCCAAGCCTGAAATGATTCGATTCCCTTGTAAATACCAACAAACGTCATGGTTTCAACCATGGTTTGTTAGCTGGTGCGCAATGGATTTCGCAACCCACCCTCTACCACCATTTTCGCAGGAGGATCCTGTAGCTGGACATCTTGTGGCATTGCCTGGTCAGTGCCCGAAAAAAAAACAGCTGGGCGGGAGGCCCTTGATTCCAACCCCAATAAAGCATCAAATGGGGCACTACTGCTGTATACTGCAGCTCCCCGATGTGCAGGATTTCAGCTGCATGCTTGTTTTTTTTTGGTTCCCCTGTTGTTTTAAACCTGTTTGAATCTTCGGCCACGTTGCCATTTCTGCTTCAGTCACAAGGGGAGTCCCTGACATGAGGTGCCCCTTGATTGGGGCACCCCAAAGAGGAACCTCGAATTCGGATCCGTTCCTCCATCAGCTGAGGGTGATTGCAGAGCCTTACCCCACAAAACTCCCTGCGCAACCTGGGGAAGTTCTCATCTTTTACAGACACAACTCGCCCATGTTCCCCGAAAAGTTGAGACAAGTTTTGTGTTTTTTTCAGAGGTAAGTAGCTGGACCACACCTTCAGCTGCCGCTTCTACGCCCCCCAAAATCCTGAAGTAAGAGACTCCCCAGTGAAGCACCCACAGAGCTCGCAGCGGACAGCGGGTGATGTTTAAAACCCTCATAAACTGGAAACTGCATTTCTTGATTTGGGGGGGGGGCTCCTAAAATGGTGGTCTTTCCCTATCAAAACCACCCACAAAAAGATGCCGCCCTCGCTCAAGTCTCCACGCCCGAGCACCATTCGGGCCTGACGCAACGCATCTTCCGTCTACCCCCGCCTGGCACAGAAGCCCGCAAAAGAAGGCCTGGCAGGTATAGGAAAGGCATGTGGAATGTTTGGTCATTGGATATGGCTTCATTTGGGTATGGCACTTATTCAAACCTCTCAAATCTGGAAAGAAGCTCATTTGTGGGTGGGTGGGGCTGAATTCGAAGGGAAATCGCGAGGAAAACCGCTTTGCAAGTTTGGGGGGGCCCTCTAAAACTGGCAAAGAAAGGTGATACATGGGTTCATGGGTGTGTTTGTTGAGGCTACCCTTGAGGGGAACCAAAAGGAACGTCAAAATTAAACCACCAGGGGACCACTGGTTTTAGTCATGGTTTTCATTTACCAGGGTGCCATTTTAGGAACCTATTTTTGACCCACTGCCATTTCCAGAATCCAACCCTTTGCCCTCGTGGATATTCTAGAAAAACGTTTGGATTCGCATTGTGCGGATCTCACCAGGACCTGTTCTTCCTCCGGTTTGTCCTTTTTTGGTAATCTTCTGGTACTCTTTAAGTATCCTACGAGCCCGCGCCGACTTGTGTTAAGGCTTAGGTGTGTCTCAAAACTGGGCTGCCCGTTTGCTAAAAGTGACTAACTTGTGGGTTGAATGGACACTATCACTAGACCAACTCGAGGGGATGGCTGGGAGCCACCAAGAAGGTAGGGGGACGCCAGGCTTTCCTTTTGATTCCCCGTGAAAACCACCCCAAAACAGGGTGTCCTCAAGAAAAAGGCAGAAACACAGACCCATATTCACCAATCATTATAACCCTTCCATGAAACCAAATAGCGTGTGTTTGGTCAAAACCGGCTATCCAGAGCTTGGCCGCACAAATAAAAAAGCCACACTCGCAACTGAAGGGAACATTGTGGTTTTCAAGATAAATCAAAAGGACTGCCTGGCTCTCTAACACGGTGGACCAGGGAACCCCTCCCCCCCATGGTGCTGCTACCTGATTTCATGGGAAATTAGAATGGTTGGTAAACTATGGGTATCTTTTTTCACGAGAGTACCCCTTGTGAGGCGGCATGGATGGCCACTAGGTCCTCCACTAAAGAGGTTAGAAGAAGGGTACCCTTTTCCCTGTAGCCTAGTTTAGTAGGGGAATCCTCCCCAAAAAAAGAAACGCTAAAAGGGCACCATGGGGGACCTATAGGCCAAGAGGTGTTTGGTTTGTCTCCGAAATAGAACGGTCTTGGAACAAAACAGCACCCCGGATGCGACCAGGACAACAGTGCTGCCAGTTCCAAAGGGAAAGCGCGACAAGGCGCCAAGTCCGGCGCTGGGTCTCGGGTGAAATGAGGTTTGAAGGGAAACCAAAAGGAACACAACTTGGTTGCTGCAACGACTTTCCTGCAACAAGTTGAACACTTTTTGGGGGTTTAGCGCCAAAAAGTTAAAGCCTAAAGATCCAACCCAATAGCGGTAGAGACAACACTCCCTTCCAACCACCAACTAGTTCACGACAACATCCTCGCGTGATCTGGCGTGAACCCAATGAATCCTGGGATGAACCATGCAGCGTTCCCTCCATTTGCTCAAGTCTGGAAACAAAAAGCGACAGTATTTCCAGAAGTGCTAGATTTCCTTCAAAATCTCTACGGGGGAAACCAACATTTCACCAAATGGAAGTGGCTCATTTCTGTTGGAGCCCCTGTGGAGCCACCAGCGGAACACAAGATATTCTTAAGCAAACGGAACTGGGCTGTCCTGAGAGACCAACTTTTAGCGCGCGTTGAAAACCAACCGCTGAACCACCTGAAAAGCTAAACCTAAGTTGAACCGGACAATTCGCAAAGGAACCAACCATCATTCTGCTCAACCGTTTTCCTGAGGCTTCCGTGGATTTTTGGAAAGAAGGATCCCTAGCAAGGAAGTTCCTCCTAGAGCATTCTTAAGCAAACGGAAGTATCCCAAACCAAGCACCTACCAAACCAACCAAAGGCTCAAACCGAAATTGAACCGGACGATTCGCTGGTTGAACCAACTGGGAACTCACTCGAAACCAAACAAAATTCCACTCGATCTTCGCTTCGGGGCCTGATCTACGTTCTGCAGCATGCACTGCGGCTGCGCCTGCTTGCTTGACATTGGCGGTCCCGTTTCTTCGGATTGGTTGATCAAAAGGCCCGATGAACATGGGATGACCATTGGGAATAGCGCTACAACTGGAATGAAGTGATTGGAATCCATGATGAATAAATTTTTGGTCCCTGGTTAACACGCCCGAAAGCACAAAAAGCGGATTCTCAAAGTCCCGGGACCGGTCCCAGGACCGGTCCTGGGACCAGTCCTGGGACCAGTCCTGTGGGACTGGTCCTGGACCCTGGTTCTGGTGCTTCGGATTGCTTGTGGTCAACCAAAACCGGTCCTGAGACCCGGTCCTGGGATCCAGGGACCGGTCCCAGGACCGGTCCCGGCCAGGACCGCTTTCAGGACCGGTCCGAGGACCGGTCCCAGGATCGCAACCGCGCCGGTATCCCACTTCAATTTCCTCCGCTATGTTGGTTCGAACAGGACTCTGCCAGTCCTGGTGCCACCTCAAACCGCTCCAGACACCTGTTTCCTCCAATGTCGCTGTTTCCGGACTGGCACCCGTGTTTCAGGAGCGGACAGGGTCCCAAGTCCCGGTCCGTGCCTGCGACCGGTCGAGGGCACCGACGGCCTTGTTTCTAGGACCACTCGGGCCAACTCGACGTGACTTGGGCGCAAACCGGCCCGTGCCGTAATTAACGGACGAGCTGCCATCTTTCTGACTTTTCCGTTAATCCTTGTGGTAGTAGAGGATCCCTGGATCTATTCTGCAAGAGAGTCCAATTCGTCGATTCAAACCGCGCCATGGACAGGTCGACTCGCGAGACACGGAAGAAATCATTTCTCTAATCCACTCCGTTACACCTCCTGAACAGACGAGTTCGCGAGAATGAAGAGAGGTGGAAGGGAAGGACCATTCCATTCATTCCTGTGTCATTCATTCCATCTTCCCTTATCCCCAGGTCCTGTAAGTTAGTGACTTCATGGACAGGACATGGGATAAAGGGAATCATTTGGATGCATTCTGTGGAAGCTCTTTTCTCTTCTTTACAAGTCTTTACACGGCTTCCACAGCATCCAAAAGGGAAAGAAATAGATAAGAGAAGCCCGTGAAAGGAATTAATGCCCGGCGGGATATCTATTTCTCTTCTTGCCTCACTCCTTCGGTCACAGATAGAGGCAAGAGATGATAAAAGAGAAATAGCTTCCAAGTCCCGGTCCCCGGCGACCGCTCCAGGGCAACTTCGGGAGGGCCAGTTTCAGGACGACGGGAGAGGCGACCGCTCCCGGGCCAACTCGAAGTGACTTGGGCGCAAACCGGCCCAAGCGGTACTTAACGGACTAGCTGCCATCTTTCTGACTGTTCCGTTAATCCTTGTGGTAGTAGAGGATCTTATAAGTGGTCCCTGGGTTGGCGGACTGGCACCCGTGTTTCAGGACCGGCCCTTATGACTTTTCCCTTAATGCGCCGAGGGTCGGCGGCAGCAGGCGGGAGCCTGGTTAATGGTGGTGTCCCTGTATTTGGGTGCAAAAAGCCATGTTTCAAATGGGCAAAATGTATCTTTCAAGGAGCCCTGCCGCTAGAACGATACAATGTGTCCCACATGGGAAGAAGCTACCCTTGGTCATTTGAAAGCCAGGAATAGTGATCAAACCCCAACCAAAACGTATGATGGGATCGATCCAAATGATGAGCCCGTGGTTGTTGGTTGAAGGGAAACCCTTCAGGGGGTCCTCTTGAACTCTGCCCGGGGACCAAACCTTCAAGAGTAAACCTGCACTTTTAAGTAGACCGAGACTGCACGTTTCCGATGGAGAAAGAAAGGTTGAACTCTTCTGAAGGTCAATGCTCACATTCAGTCACCAACAACCCTTCCCCACTCACAATCTCCCCGAAACAAAATCGAGCGTCCTCGAAGAACATGCTTTTCATGCGTTGAAAAAGCGGAATGTGAAGGACCCCTTGAGTAAGGGTCTTGCGACATTACATTTGAACAGCCCAGGAAAAATCGGACAAAGGCTGCCACAAAAAGCCCTTCACGGGTCTACCTTGAAAGAAGGCTGGGCACTCCTAAACCGCTCCAAAGGATAGCGGGTGTTTCCTTCGGGGGTTTCTGGGGTGCTTGAAGAATACTTGAACAAGGCTCACTTCCTGCCGAAAACTTTTTGGTTAAAATGGCAACCAAACCCCAAAAAAAAGCGACACAAGAGTCCGAGTTCCGGAAAACTCCATTTGTCCCAGGCAAAAGGTAACCAACTTGTTGCCACTAAAATTTGACCAAACCCAAAAAACCACAAGAGTTCGAACTTTTTGTGACCACTTTAACATAACCACCAAACCCACCAAACCACACACACGACTCCGTCCGAGATCCGGAGCTCAGGGAAAACGACCATTTTCGGCATCCCCGCCGACACGCCCACGGTGGTCTCCACAGGGCACTCGTACTGCGCGCTGCACTTGGGCGCGCAGACCTCGAGCCAGGGGGTCCAATGTCGAGCTTCCCAAGCGCGAGGAAACTGAAATGGGTGTGGGCCAAAAACGGCACCCAATGGCTAGGTCCTCCAGATTTGAGAGGTTAGAAGAAGTTGGTACCCGAACTTTTTTCAGCTTTGCCTATTTTGGGGGAACCGAATCTCCCAACCAAAAAAGAAACGGTAAAAGCTGGCACGTAGCTGGGGGACCTGGCTGAGATGGGTGTGGGTCAAAAACGGCACCCAACATGGGTTGAACTGGTAAATGGAAACAAGGACTAAAACCTGCGCTCCTCTGGTCGTTTCCATTTTGACTCATACCCAAATGAGTCTCAAATGAGTATGCCTCAAAAAACCGGAATACCAAAATGGCTTGCCCTGGTAAGTGGAAACATTGACCAAAACCTGCGGTTTGCCCTAGCCCTTTAATTTTGAGCCACTGCCAAATGGGAAATCCGAAGAAGAAGTTCATGCAAGACAGGGCCTCTTGGAACATACCCCGCCAAGCGGTGGATCAGCAGCTCAGAAGTGGCGGATAAACCCACGACCATGCCCCGCGAACAGTCTTCCAAATGTGGTCAAACAAACAGCCAAGAAAAATGCACTCCAACACACTCACCTGTTCTGTTCTTTTTAATGGGTTGCACCTGGCTCTGGGTCAAAAAACCGGAATTCCAAAAAGGCTTGCCCTGGTAAGTGGAAACATGGATCAAAACCTGCGGTTTGCCCTAGCTCTTGAGTTTTGAGCCACACCCACCTACTCAACTCCATCCCCTCTGGCCAACAGGTCGGCCCACGAAGTCCCCAAAAAGGCCCAAGGCCGAATCCTTCGAGCTCCCGGCCACTCCATCCTCGCCCTGGATCTCTCCAGCCTTTGCCGAAATCGGGGCGAGGGGATTGAACGGCTTTCCCGTTTACTTGCTTGACGTTGGGTCTGGGGAGCAAAAATGAAAAAAAACAGTTTAGTGGGGATGTCAACCACTAAAACCACAATAAGCAAAAATGCAACATGTGTCCCTACCACAACCATGTCCCCAAAGTTTGCCGAACCATAGCGAACCTATGGCAAGAACGGCGTTCCGTTTAAGGCATCCACGTACCCGGGTTCCCTCCCTCCGAAAAGGACTCATCCGTATAACCCAAATAGGGAACACCGTAAATTGAAGGACCTTCCCGATACCGAAACCGAGCATACCTTGGAGGCCCCGATGAAAGGAGTCTTCATGGTGAGAGGCTGGTATGTGGGCGAGTTGGTTGTCACTTGTTGATCGCATCCAGCCATCTGAAAATGTTCACAATGATTCACAATGCAACATGGTGAGCTACAGTTTTACCCGAAGCTCGCCAAATTGGCAGGCCTTGGAAGGATCCAACTACTTTAAGCTCAGATTCTTCATATGTGCCAGGGACCTGAATGTGAAACAGCATATAGGGGAACGAGTTGGAGCTCTAAACAACGGAGCAGGGGGCTCATACGGTAGGTTCCCTGAATGTTGTATGTATTCCGTTGAGTTTCCCAACACAGAAAATGGGGAGCCCATGGGGATTTATGGGCATCATCTTTCAAAACAGCATCATTGGGCATCTTCACGGGGATTGATGTCCACCAACCAGCATCGGATTAAATGCGGAGGCCCGCGAGATCTCTCCCCTATGAATAAGTCCCCACCAAAAGGCTCACCTATGCGGCTGACCCCTTAGCTCCAAAGTCATCGTGCTGTTTCCCAAAAGCCAAGATACTGGGAACTAATGTTAACCCCGGATCTAAGTAGAACCCCTGGTAGCTTTTGATCGGGGGGTGTCCCCTTTTTCTTTTAGCGGTTGGATTCATCACTCCTGGTTGATTAATAGGGGGGTCCCCTTTTAGTGGGGATTCATCACCCCTGGTTGATTTTGATCGGGTCGGGGGGTGCTCCAATTCCCTTTAGTGTGTCCCCTTTTAGTGGGGATTCATCACCCCTGGTTGATTTTGATCGGGGGGTGTCCAATTCCTTGTAGTGGTTGGTTGGATTCAGACCACTTTGGAGGGAACACCCCCCTAATCTCGGTTGCTTTCTGCTCCCCTGCTAAAAGTTTAACTGTTAGCGGTTTAGTGGAAAACCCATTAGTTGGCAAAAAGATACGGTCCTAACAGCCAAGCAAAATGCACCAAAGTAATAGTTGGACAGGTTTATTAATCCTGGGTCAACATTAACCTTCGAGACCAATGATCCCCCGGCGGATTTTGGCGGCTGTCCACATCAATGAATGCCTGGGACACACCACATCAATGCGCAGGGCTTGATGAATCCTCCCAGCCAAATTGGTCTTACGCCAGAGGCTAACACAGAAACCAAGAAAAACATTTGTAGAGGCATCTCCTTCTTGGCGACCTCCCCTTGCCTCACTTGCTAGGTGGATAACAACCAAACTTTCTGTTTGAACAGCAGGATCTGAAGCAAACAATGACAAGAGACAACCCCAAACCTGGGAAGCTGAGTGTGTTGAAAAGGGAAAAAGGAAGAAGAAAATAAAACGTCCTTTGTGGCTGTCCATGTCCCTGGTCCAAATCTCTCAGCTCAAAAAAAAAACCTATTTTGGGGGGTCACCCACTCCAAGCAAAACGTCCAGGGGGGGTTCGGGAATCCCCGACTCCCGGCAAAACGCGCGCCAGAACGCCAAAGAAGATCCCCGCCTTGGGGGGCGGAATCCCCTTTTGTTTTGGCGGTTGTTTTTTTGGGGGTCCCCCCCACTCCCCTGAAAAAAACGGCCCCCCTCGCCAAATCTCTCTCGGCTCCGCCTTTGGGCCACTGGGGCCGCGGCCACCTCGTCAGACCCGCAGGTGCCGTGGTAATGCGCCAGGCAGCCCCACCTCGACGCGGAACGCTTTGACGGCGGCGGCGCGCCGGGACCCATCTGGGGACACGTCTGGGCGTCAGAAACCCAAAGCAAAAATGAGTCCACATCGATTCGCCCTGAAAAATACCCTAAAAATGTGAGACTTCCCCTGGAAACCAAAGTGGAAATCCCAAGAAGCGGATTTCGCGAAACCATCCGCAGTACCTTCACATTATGGTCAAATGAGTCCTGGGTCCCACCTGATCCCCTGCTAAAAGTGAATCACTTGTGGGTCAAATACGGAAACATACGGAAACCCAACCACTAAACCAACTAAAAAGCTGAAAACCTAAGGAACCGGACGCCTGGAAACCACCAAGAGTCTTGTTTTGAACCCACGGAGAGAGTCCCATTTTGAGAAGAGTGGGGACTGGCCAGTTCCGCTGGGAGAAAAAAGAAAAGCTCAGGTGATATCCCCAACAGCATGCGGTGCTCTTTTTACTGCTCGCACAACCTCGTGGAACCCTCGTGGAACCCTCGTGGAACCTTACCTCAGGGCCGCCCCGGACCAGCCCGGAGCCTATCTGGGCTGAGACCCCAAAGCTGTCAGCTGTTGGGGGAAAAAATAACAATGTGTCCAGCAGTGATAGATGATCTTTAAAACCAACCTGGGAAATAAGAAATGTTAAGCAAGCTACAAGTTACCAGAAGGTTGCAATGGCTCCCTGGCTATGGCTCTGACTCATATAAACATGGTGGTCAAAGAGTAATCTTTCACATGCTTTCGTCTTGGTTCCTTTTCAAACAAAACGCATCCTTTCAAATTGGCGCCATTGTGTTGACCCACACACACACACACAATACGAGGTTCTGTCAAAATGTCCCGTAGTTTATGGTCCATGTCCCTGCCAAAGGCCTCCCCCAGGTGGGTTGGATGAATCGTTCATAGGGTATGTCCAATTTCCGGAATTTCCAGTGTTTTTTCTCTTCTTCTTTTTTGTTGGGGGGGGGAGGCGACAGACAGCAAACAATTGTTTACACCCGCCATTCAATCATCTTGCAGCTTGCCAAAGCCGGCCATGCTTTCTTTGCTCCAACCAATTTCACCGCCAAGCCTCACCCCGCTTCCGCTTGAATCAAGCAGGGATCCTTACAGTATACACCTGATCATTGCCTTGTAAATGGAGGTTTCCCTTTATCTTGGCGGAAAAAACAACATGTTTCAAATGGTTGCAAAATGAATTTCTTTTAAGGAGCCCTGATCAAACAGGCTGCTTACCCAACAGTCTGGCCACCTTTGACACTCCGCCCTGGGCTCCTTGGCTCCTGGGCTCCCTTGCGCAAGGCAGGCCAAGAGCCGAGCCAACGCCATCGGCGGAACCGAAAAACCACGCCTTCCGTGCGCGTCTGGAAGTTGTCCTTGGGGAAAAAATACCGGGCTGCCAGGGTCTCCGCGTCTTTGTGGTGTCTGTGGTTTTGCGCTGGCGCTGAATATAATTCACGCCAAGGGTTAAAAAGAAATAGATCTGTGAGTGGAGCTCTACCCAACATGTCAGATTCGCTGGTTTTTGGGGGTATTCGGCGATCTGTGACTGAATGCCATGTCTAGAAATGGCAACTGACCAGCCGGTTTCCTTCGAAGGTCCAAGCTTAGCCTTGACCCCTTGAGCCAGTCACTCAGTCTCCGGCTCGCGGCTCGCAGGTTTCACTGAAGCTTTCGCACCAAAGTTCATGGGGTGGGAGTTGATCCCACAACATCGAAGACGAACCCATTGACACACCAGGCCTAGCAACAAGATCACTGCATTTCAAAGCTAATCTATGAGTCTGTGTCATTGTCCAAAATTGGGGGGGTCCTTCCTTTTTTCTGGTGGTGCTTCTTTTTGATGGATTTCCCCAACCAACTGGTGTTTTTTGGGATTTCCCTTTAAACCAACTTGCAACAGTTGGCTTCCGCCTCAACAGCCACACGCCAAGTTTATATCAAGAAAGGTCCAGTCGCCCGTCGCCCCAAGCCTCTTGGGAGCCAAAGGATCGGATCCCCTTCGGCGGCACGACTCAAAGGTCACCTTTTCAGCGGCCGATTTCATATTCTCAGTTGCCCAAGTTGGACCCAGAACTAAAAGGTGATCACCTTTTGGCACCTCTACTAAAAATAGGAACCCAACATGGGAAAACCAAAAGGTCAAAAGGTCGGCTTTGGACAACTGAGTATTAGCTCTCCGGAATTGGTTAAATTTAAAGGAACTGTTCTGGGTGTGTGTGTGTGTGTCAAAATTGGGGAAGCCCTACATGGAAACCCTTTTGGTTTCCCAACCTCAAAAGAAGCTAGGTCTTTTGAGTAGAGAGGTTCGAATAAGGGTACCCTTTTTTCTGTGGTCTATTTTAGTAGGGGAACCCCTCCCCAAAAAAAGGGGAGAGAAGGGCACTACTGGGGGACCTAGTTGCGAATCCATTGAAGCCCAGCGGGGCCCAGTTGGCTCACATGAACCGTCCAAAGCGGGCCCCACGTCCAGCCGCAATTTTCTCCTCACCCCTCCGGAACCTTCCCCGAAAGCTGAGACCTCTCTTGGGTGCTGTAGATCCCCCAGCAAAAAGTTAAACTTCTTGCTGGTTAGAAGGAAAGATGTGGGGAATCCAAAAAGTTAAAGTCTAAAGATCCAACTCAATAGCAGTAGAGTCATGTTGCCCGCGCTCCCCTTCCTTTTCGCACTAGCAACTGGCCACCCTTTGCATGGGGTGACCCCAACCCATGCCTAGCGACAGCCCCAGGCCCGATGAGAATGACAAGGGATGAGCTCCTCAGCCTCATATTACTGTGGGTCCAAAACATGTACCAAAATGGCTGTGGTTCAAAAAACAATGGAACCCTAGCAAGTGGAAACATGGACCAAAACCTGCGGTTTGCCCCTCCTAATCTTGAGCCACACCCAACTGGCACCTTGGCAAATGGAACCAAAGACTAAAACCTGCGCCACCCCGGTTCTTCAGTTTTTGAGCCACACCCATATACTGATTCAAGCCATTATGAGGCGGGCTCCTTTTCTAAGTCCTCCAGTAGAGAGGTTAGAATAAGGGTACCCTTTTTTCGGTAGTCTATTTTAGTAGGGGAACCCTCCCCCAAAACAGGGTAACAGGGCACTACTGGAGGACCTAGTTTTCTGGAGCATCTGGTTGCCTTTAATAAAGTTGACTGGCGCAAAGCTCAATCAAAGCATGGACACCCAAACGTCCCGTTGTCTCTCGCTTAACCACGTGGCTCGGCATAATCGCCGCTGAGAAACTGAGGGTCTCGGCTCACGTGGACAAAAAGGCCGATTGCCTTAAAAGGTTGAAAAGAAGCAGGGCTCCGAATGCGGAAAAACTACAGGAGACGCCTTGCGACGCGTCCAGCCTGTGCTGGCTCAAACGCTTCTGACGCTTCCACCGGCTTAGCGCTTCTGACGCTTCCACTGGCGCTGTTCTGACGCTTCCAGCTTGCGCTGGCTCAGACGCCTGAGCCAATAGCGCAAGCTGGAAGCGCAGCGTCTGAGCCGGTGGAAGTGTCAAAGGCGTCTGAGCCAGCGCAAGCTGGAAGCGTCAGAAGCGTCTGAGAGGGGAAGCGTCGGAAGCGTCTGAGCCAGCGTAAGTTGGAAGCGTCAGAAGCATGTGAGCCAGTGGAAGCAGCAGAGGCGTCTGAGCCCAGTGCAAGCTGGAAGCGTCAGAAGCGCCTGAGCCAGCGGAAGCGTGCGTCAGAAGCGTAAGCCAAAAGCGTCAGAAGTGCCTGACTGAGCGAGCGGAAGCCTCAGAAGCGCTCAGATACTTATGACGCTTCTGGCTCAGACGCTTCTGGCGCTTCCACTGGCTCAAACGCTGACACGTCCAGCGTGCGGCTCAGCTTCCAGGATCCGCATTTGACGCTTGCGCTGGCTGACGCTTCTGGCTCAGGTGCTGGGCCAGAGTGCAGGCAGATCTCCCTGCGCTGAGCTCAGCGAGATCAAGAAGCCTGCTGGTGGGTTGGTTTAGGGCCGGTTTAGTGTTGGTGGGTGTATGATGTTTCGGGCGAGATTGTTCAGAGCTGGTTTAGGGTTGGTTTAGGGTTGGCTTAGGGTTGGCTTCATGCGTAAAAAGTGGAAATGTGAAGCAAAGAAGGCTCGAACAATTGTAAATGTCTCAAGGTCAGAAGGATCAGTTGCAATACCACGCTGCACTAACTAATGCAAAAAAAGGCCAGGGCACCAAAGGACCAAGGGACGAGGGGACCAAAGCACCAAGGGACCGACCAAGGGACCAATCAACCTAAGGGTTAAGAGGGCTAAGAGAGTACAAGACTACAAGCAAACACAGGCGGATTCTGGAAACGTTTGCTTCTTGCTGAAACAGCTTTTTGAGGCCAAACGGTTTTTGTCCAACGCCCAAATCATAAGCACACCCACTCCGCGCTTCCTCCGTGCAGTGAACACGTAGCGATTGGTTGCAGACCCGGAGACCCGCCGGAGACCAAACGGTCAGGGAGCCACTGATGAGACCCGCAGACCGGGAGACCAGCAGAAGAGACGAGCAGAGGAGACTGGAAGACCAAGGGAAGAATGAAATCTGCCAACCTAAATCATGTGCTTTTGATCTTCTGAATATTCGGTTTGATCCGTTTCTTGCTAACAGGATTGCTCCCGGGGAGCCTTTTTTTCAGAAATGCCCGAAAACCCGATGGAAGCTTAGTGGTTCCTCAAAAGAACCATGGGCAACAAAATCGGTTGGGATCAACCATGTCTAAAAGCAGAAGGGAGGGGGGTCAATATTCCGTTTGTGTGTCAAGCAAAAGATTGATCCAATGAAGCGGTTGCCCTGGCCAGCCCAAAAAGGGGCATCGTGAGTCCACCAGCCGTTCACGTGCCCTGTGCACACGCCGCCCGCCCGGGGCTGTTGTCTGTACAAATGCAAACCATGCACGTATCCCACGTGCCCCCACTCATTCGCGAGAGTCAGCTCGCAAGGTCACTCTCGTCCTTGCACAACACATAAAACCTCGGCGCGTGGGGCAAGGCGCTTTAACCATCACGGACTTCTGGGGGGCTATGGGTAAAAGCTATCACTGGATAAGCCTAGGATAAGCCAAGGACGCAAGCCCTTAGCGACATAGCCCCCATTGCTTCTTTTGCACAATTCAATTCCCTTTCTAACCATCTCCTCAAAACAGACGTGTCCCGTCAATGAAGTTCCTCGTCAGTGGGCTACAACAAGTTGCAACATAAAGGCTGCTTGTTCAAAAACGGAAATTGAATTATTTAACAAGCTCGCACCAAGATATTGGTTGTCCAAAAACGGAAAACAAAACAAAACAAAACAAAAAGGCCATGCGAAGGCTAACTAACTAACAATCTTCAACCAAGACATTGTTCTTTGCCCACACCGATTCAAAGAAAAAAGAATAATATGCACAATGATTGATTTCTCCTGACCCGGTCTTTGGTAGGGTCAACGTCCCACTACATAAAGAACAATAACGGTCAACCCAAACTTTGTAGTGTTTGCCCCCTGCCCCAAGCGTTTAACTGTTGTCTGGTTCGTGGGAAACTCATAGCTGTCTCCGTAAGAACCGTTCAAGATCTAAAGATCTAAGCCGACAAGCAAATTTGGATGAATAAACAAAAAAACTGGTGGAAAAAAACCTGGGGACATCTCCTCTTTCCGTGGGGTTGCCCTTCCCCCTATGGGGATGTCCCCTTTTGGTGGGGAATCCCACCCCCCCCCCCCCCACTCGCAGAGGCCAAGCTCTGCATGGGATTCCTGGGCCGCTGGCAGCATATACGCCTTGATGCCCACCTCGCTCCAGGGCTCCTCACGGAAACGGCTGGGAGCGACTAGCTTGTTGGGGTCTCAAAAACAAGGCGACCCGAATTTCCACACAAAATCCATGTTTCAGGGGCTCTCACCCCCCCCCCCACCCAACAAAAAGAAAAGAAAACATGGTACCAAGTTGCCCAAAGGATTTGAAAAACATTAATCTGTTCGAGCCTGAACTAATGGACCAAATCAGGAGACCAAAAGGTCATTTAGGTCGATGTGCGTTGGGCAAGTGAGACCAAGAAACGGCATCCTGGTTCAGATCAAAGCCGTCAAAACCGCCACTTTGCCAGCGAGCCACGGGAAACAAAAGCCCAAAGAGTATTTCCAGCGAGTTTCTCCCCAGAAACCTGCGCGTAGGCTTGACATGGCGCTTTTGGTGCGTCTCGGCATGAGGATCGATTGCAAAGTTGCATGGCAGAAAGGCTGCACTTCCATTTGCTTGTTCGCCCCCTGGAAAAATTAGATTTCCAGCAGTGATAGATTCGCTCTGAAAACCACCCGGAGAAAAGAGAAATAGTAAGCAACGGAAGGCAGGTGCCCTTTGCCGTTACACCGCTCGAACCCCCTCGATCCCCCGGTCGCCTCGCCCACCGGAAGCCGCTTGACCCGGGAGTCGTCGTACAAAGACCACTCGCCGGTGGCGGAGCAGGAGTAGCACACATAGTGCCCCGCCCTGCCCACGGAAGGGCGGGCCATTCCGGATACCCAGACCCCAGTGGAGGGTTGCGCAGTCCGTTTCGCAAGCATAGAAACCATAGGGAAGCCAACATAAGTGTCCTTTTTGGAAAATAGATGGCACTGGTAGATAATTGAACCAGAAGGTAAACCAGGACCCTCCATTTTTTAGCCAAACCAACCAAAAAGGACACCTATGGAAACCACTGTTTGGTGGTAACTTACAGGGGAAAACGAATCATGCCAGGGTGTCTTGGTGCGAACTGGATTTCGCAACCATCCACAGTATGATTCTCCAGATCTGGAAACAGCCTGGATCACTAGTTGCGTTGGTTTGTCACCCAAGCATTGCTGTTTCTAGGCGAGTGTTTGGAACACGATGGGTGGCTCGTCGTGTTTTGAGGCTCGGTACCCTTTTGGGTGGGTGTTGAAGGCAAACCAAAAGGAAAGCCACGAATTCTGGGATCCCCTGCACATACCCACATGGAGACAACCAACTTCAAGAAACCAATTGCAACTTGGCAATCCAGGTGGGGCTTGGCCCAGCCCTGTTTTGGCGTCGGCATGGTTGGTTAAACTTTTAGCAGGGATCTGAGGGCAGCCCAGCTTAATTTGTGGGAGGGTAAATCAGGGGTCGCCATGATTGATTTTGGCAAACTCCTCAAAGGCCACCGAATCGGGGTTGCTTGTTCTTGAACGCATGCCGAAAACCCTGCTTGGAAGTAATAGGAACCGAAGAATTTAAAGCATAATACCCCACCACCAATTGACATGGAACCTGACGTTCGGGACCCGGTCCCTTTAGAAGGTGAATGGTCTTCCAGGACCCCCTTAATTCGTGGTAGGGAAATAATAATAATAAGCCCTGGTTGTGCAGTCCCCCTTTTTCCACATGCATGATTTCGATTCGTCAAGGTGGGAGCCGTTCGAGGTCGACATGATGTATGTCTCAATTGTATCTGAACATGTGTGGAGTGTCAATATTAAGATGTGTTCCATCCATCCATCCAGCTATATCTATCCAATCTAATGTAATCTAATCTAATCTAATCAAATCAAAACTATCTATCTATCAGTTGTTGTTCTTGCTTCCAAATCTGCAGGTCGTGGTCATGGTTTCCTTACCAGGATCGTATTCAAGGTTGTTTGCCTTTTGAGGGCCTACCAACTTCAAGTGCCATGGAATGTTTTGACCGTGGCGAATATGAACCGCGGTCAATATGCAGGCTGTGCCCAATTTCATTGTGGATTTTGGTGAGAACCTCGCGATGGACGAAATCCTGCACCACTTTGAAACCATGTGCAAACCATGGTTGGTCGGTATTTACAAAGGAATCATCAGAAACCAGGGTTTCTCAGGTGGTGCGAAATGGATTTCGCAACCATCCACAGTAGTTACAAGATGTTGCAAGGGTTTACATGGGTGGTTATTTGGAGGCAAGCCACCCGCTTAGACGATCTCCCCTCGTTCTGCAGCCTTGGGAGCCGCCCCTCGGTATGAATTCGAATTGGGGACCTTTGGGTGGACATGTGGGGGATCTATGTCCAGCACGACTTCTGTAAGTTCCCTTTTTGAAATCACAAACATGTTATTCTCATACTGTGGATGGACGAAATCCATTTCGCACCACCTAAGAAACCATGGGAAACCGAATCATTCCCGCGTTTCTTAGGTGGTGCAGAATTTCATCCATGCACAGTATCATGTGTGTGTGCCACCCCCAAAACACCAAGTGCTCCCCTGCAAGAACAAGGTTTGCATGTTCCTCTAGTAACCCATGGAAGGATACCACGAAGAAGCCACCACCTGGCAAAAGGACCAAAGAGTGACTTTGCAAAACCCACTACACAACGGTTGTGAGTTGCAAGTTCAAACCCCTGCCCATGTCTCAGTCTCCGAAGAAAAGAACATGAACAACAAGGAGGGCCTAAAAAGTTGGCTTAAATAGCCTAGCTGGGCTGTTTCAGATGGTTCGTGTTGGCCAATCCTAACCCATAATAAGCGGGTTAGCCACTACCAAAGGGACCGGTGATCTTTGCGCAACCCCTTGGGTAAGGATCTTAAGGATTACCTTTGAGCAGTCCGGCTGAGGCAGCTGTTGTTGCCTTCCCCAACCGCTCTGGGCTGGGTTGTTGGCAGATCCCCGCTAAGAGTTGCTTGTGACTTTTAGTGGGATACATGCGAAACTACCACTAAAACAAGCAAAAACAAAACACCAAAATGCCAAGTTGAACCGGCTAAACCTAGGAGCCACCAATCAGCTTCCTTCTAATTCGTGGTTTGGTGGTTGGGATCGGGGGTGGGTTTCAATAGGTACTGGGCTTCAAATCCAAATCCACTGGGCTCCAAACCACCAATTCGCTAAGTTCCCCGAACCAAGTTACCCTCCCACCAGCTAACATGGGTTTGTGCACAAACCCCCGTAGAAAGAAAATACTTTCCTCTTGGTCTGTTGGCCGTTCTGCACTTCCATGTTAGTTGGTGGAAGGGTAATACAAACCACTGGGCTCCAAACCCCAAACCATCCAAAGAAGCTAAGTTCCATGAACCAAGTTAGGCAGTTGGCCATGGGGCATACATAACCTATGGCTCCATTTTGAGGTGGACGAACATCCATTTGACCCCTATTTTGACGATCACCAGGGTTTCCTGGGTTTTGACCACAGCCAGTTGAGCTTCAACCCCACCCCCAACCCCACCCCTACCCCACCCCCCCCAACCCCACCCCCACCCCACCCACCCCAACCCCACCCCCACCGAACACCCCACCGGCCGAAGCCGACCGAAGCCCCGCCGACGGCCTCGGCGACGGCCCGTCGTGGGCCACCACCGCGCGGAGCCGATAGCTGGGCCCGGCCTTCGAGCGCGCGGGGGCGAGACGTCGGGGGAAAAAGCCGTCGGGGGAAGAAAAAAAAACCGGCGGCGGCGAGTTTTCCAAGGGAAGGGAAGGGAAGGGAAGGGGGTGGGTTGGTTGGTTGGTTTGCTTGTTTCGTTGCTTGGTTGTTTGGTTGGTTGGTTGCTTGTTTGGTTGCTTGTTTGGTTGCTTGTTTGGTTGGTTGGTTGGTTGGTGGCTTGGTTGGTGGCTTGGCTGCTTGGTTGGCGTGTTCAAAGTGTTGTCTGTGTTCGAGTGGTTTGTGTCTGGTTTCTGAGTGGTTTGTCTGCAAAAAGGCCAAAGGGACCACCACTTTAGCATTTCTATGTTTTTGAGTTGGGTACCTTGTGTTCTCTGGTGGGTACCTTTGGGCAACAAGAAACCACTCCAGGCGTTTGAGACAAACCCACCATTCGGTTCTTGGCTCTGGGGGACCGTCTCTGAACCACCCCCTTCCTTTCTGGGATCCATTCATTGCCACCTGGGAAGGTGCCTCAAAGCCAAAACTTCCAGAGGAAGAAACAAGAAGGGGTAGCTTCTTTCAAGGACAACCCCCTTTGGTGTCTTTAAAGGAAAACAAAAACAAAAAACAAAAACAATTTGGACAGCCCAGGATAAAGAGAGAAGGGGGAAAAAAAAAAACGACGCTTGACCGCCCTTCAGGAGAATACCCGGACACCGCCTTCATCCTGTCAAGGGCCGGCTCTCGGGTGCCAACAACAATTTCCCCAATCGTGATAGCTGGGTGTGGGTCAAAAAAACAACACCAGGAATCGGACCGCAGGTTGTCGTCCAAGTTTCCATTTACCGAACGGGCAACCCATTTTGGGTACATATTTTTGACCCACAGCCATAGGGGAAAAAAGGACCAAGGGCCCTTTTTTGGGGGGGGGAGTATTTAAGTTGGGTGGCTAATCTGGTTGGGGGGGTTTACAATTTGGGCGGCAAAGACATGGTGGGTCCCCAAGACATCAGCGAAGATTCGCCCGCTGAGCTGGTTTTGATCAGGCGCACGGAGCTCTTGACGGTTTGAGAGGGAATCCGGAATCACACAGACGGAGCCATAGGTGCGGTCAGGACAGGAGGACCCGCACAAACTCTCCAGAATTGTTCTCAGAAAACTTCTCCCAAAACAAGGTTCCGGATCTGACATGTCCACGGCCTTTGGTATTGCTAGGTGAAACACTGATTCCCTTGTGGGTGTCTCTCAAAAAAGGACTTGCACCCCAGGAAAGGGATGTCTGTGTCCTGTTGCTTGCCCTTTGAAAGAATCCACCAAGGCCGCTAAGCCTCCCAAAAGACGATCCACCACACATGGTCGCCGTTCAGTGCCCATGTTGCTTCCTTCTGCTGCATTTTGATCGTGTCACGTCGTCTGTTCCAACTGGGCTGTCCTCAGATCCCCTGCCAAAAGTTTAAGTTTGAGCGGGTTGAATTCAAAAACCCCACCAAACTCCCTACAAAGCTAAAACAACCCAAGGAACCAGACGGCTTGAAACCACCAAGCTTATTAAAAAAAAAAAAAAAAAAAAAAAAAAACGGGTTGAAGATACTGAAAAACGGCAGCAAATGCGAGGCAGGTTCTGCCCGGGCGACCGGCAACCAACAAAACCCGCAAATCCGAGGAGGCTAGCAGCGGCTAGCAACTGGGCGCGCCACGGGCGACCCGGGGCTCACGCGGCTGGGCGACCTTAGGAAGTTGCCAACAAATACCACTCGCATGAAGTTGACGTAGACAGGTTCCCTCGTACATGGCATCTATTTCTAACCAAACCAACCCCTATGCATGAGCATGGTTTTGTTGGAGTGCATTTCTTGGTTGCTGTTGACCCCTCTGCAAAAGTTAAACTTTTTGGGGGTTTAGTGGAACACACCTTTATTTCCCAAAAAGTTAAAGTTTAAAGATCCAACCCAACAGCAGTCAAGATTTCTTTGTCCAAACAAGAAGCCAATGAAAGGAAAACGCACGTCCGATGTCAACCCCGGATGAAGCAGAACCCCAGGTTGATTTTGGGTGAAAGCTCGTCACTTTAAGGGCCCCCGCCCCGCTCATGATTTGACGGGTTGACCAATCCACGGCAAAAACGGCTGCAGGGCAAAAGCTGAGCGCGGGTCCCCAACTGCTTTTCCTGATATCCAACATCCCACCTGTCAACAGCTGTGGTTTGGGGGGGTGCAGCAGCTAAAGGGGACCCTGCGCTTCCACTACCAAACCAAAAAAACACCTTTTGACCGTTGCTTTTTTTGTTGAACTAGTACCCCTTAACTTGCCAGACGAAACCAGGCCGAGAAGTTCCGGGGAAAACAAGAAGAGAAAAAAGAAACAAGAAAAAAGGCTTTTTTTTTTAAAGGAAAAGAACAAAACAACGCAGCTTCCAGGCGTCCAGTGCGAGCCTTTGCCCAGGCCTCCCTTCGCCTGCTTCCCGATCCGAAAATTCAGGAAGATCGGCGACAGGCACGTGGGATCGAAAGGAAGCTGCAAACTCGGTAAGGCTTTCTGCGAGGCCCTGCGAAAAGTGACCAACTTTTAGTGGCTTAATACGGAAAACCCATTAGTTGGCAAAAAGTTAAAGTTCTAACATCCAAGCAACATGCACCAAAGAAAAGGAAGCTGCCTTCAAGGCCAAGGAAGAAAATGCTTGGAGCAACCTGTTCACAGGCAACCTGGACTTCCAGTTGCTTCAGTCCGAGGGTCGCGACCCTAAAGCTAGACTTGATCAATGCGCATGTGCCCCCGTTTTTGAGGGCACCCTTGTTGGGTTCTTTATGGGAAAACCAGCCATTCTTGGGGTATATGCGAAACACACTCCTATTGAATATTGGCGCGGGTCGAAGAGTGGGTGTCTCTTGATCGGGGCCGTGCTCCTTCAAATGTTCTTTGAGTCGAAAACTCAAAGCCACCACCTTTGTCGAAACAAGCAATCAAAAGACCTGCGAAATACTCCTTGGACTTCCTTGCCTCAAGCAATACCAAAAGTATCTTCATTCCCCCTTTCATCACCCCAACCAGAGGAAAAGTCCTTTGAATCCCCCCCGTTAAACATCACCCCACCTGAATCCCCCCCCCTTGTCAAAATACTGGCACCTCACCTAGAGGAAACGTTTCTTGCATCTCCCCTTAACTGGGCTGTCCTCAGATCCCCTGCTAAAAGTTTAACTTTAGTGGGTCAAATGGAAACCCCCACTAAACGCTAAAAAGCTAAAAAGCTAAGGAACCGGATGGCTGGGAGCCACAAAGTTAAAACAACAAAAATGGAAAACCCGGCATCGGGTGTTCGGGCTCTGCCGCCAGAGGCCGCGCAGGCGGGCGAGGGGAGGCGCCTGAGCGAGGGGCGTGTCAACCCCTGACCGTCCCATTTGGTTAAGGCCCCAGAAATATATATAAATATATATATATATATATCCAGTAGTGATGAATTCCGTTTAAAACCAACAAGGGAAATTATATACATATATATGTGTATATGTATATATTATATTCTTAAGCGAATGAAGGTGACTGTCCCTTTTGAACTTCGTCAAGGACTCGGTGTGAACCCCTTGGCTTCCCTAGTTTCCAGCCCACTTTACAAGGGGTACGTACAAGTGGTATGTACAAGGAGTATGTACAAGCACCCCTCAACCCTGAAAGAGGGCGCCTGGAGGAAAATGGTCAGTGGGGTCTCTGGACGGGCTTCATGGTGTTGAGTGAGACAACTTCAGCAGTAGGGCCTTAGGGCGTTGGTTCCATTTTAAGATGTTCTCGAAATGAGTTGGAAGGGGTGGCACCTTTTTGGACCTCTAAATGTGGGTGCCAATTCAGGGAAACCAGAAGGTCAAAACGGCAGAGGCCCCAATTTGGGTCTCTCTTCTTTTTTCGCGGACGCACCCCCCAAAACAAAAAGGAGAGAAAAGAATGATGCTCCCGGCGGTTCCCCTTTAAAACCCCAAAGAGTGGGGGGGCGGCTTTTACCCGCCCATTTTTCCGCACCCCCCAAGGTTCACCCAGAAACCCCCGGACCCCCCAGACCCCCCCAGACCCGAACCCCGCTCGCTCGGGTAGAGGGTTTGCTCGCCAGGGCCCCGGCACGCGAGGCCCAGGTCCAACCTCGATCCCCGCAGTTTTTTTTCAGGTCGACTCCAATTGTTGGCATTTGGCTGTGGCTCAAAAAACCGGTACCAAAATGGAACCCTGGTAAGTGGAAACATGGACCAAAACCTGCGTAACCCCTCCTGCTTAATTTTGAGCCACGCCCATTTGTCGGGGGGACCAAAAGGTCCCCAATCGTTCTTTATTGTTGGTTTGTTTCTTTTTTTTGGGGGGGGGCCAAAAGGTGAATAGTTGGACTGTGCGGTTGTTGTTGGAAGGTAAACCGTTCTTGTTTAGGGAAACCAAGGAAACTGCCTGGACAGCTTTGTTTTGAGGAAAAACCAAAGAACCACCTGGCCTCAGAATTCCGGGCGTCCCCGGCGTGGAAGGGATGCGCACCGCTTGGTGCTGCTTCTCGTAGATCTGCTTCTCCATGTTGGGCACCTGAGTCCACCCGAGACCCATCTCTCCATCCAAGACCTTCATTTGCTCAAGTCCCCTGGAAAAAATATGTCCAGTAGTGATTTCCTTTAAACCCAACAGGGGAAAAAAAAACATAATTATTCTTAACCAAATGGAAGAAGACCAACAATCCCCTTTGAGGGTACCCTTGTTGCGTTTGTTTGTTTATTCTTTTTTTTTCAGAGAGCGATCCCTTGCTTTGAGGGTATCCTTTTTGGGTGCTTGTTTTTCCGTTGTGATCTTTTCAGAAGGAGCGATCAGAGTGAAAAAGGCATTCGCTTTGACACCACTCCAAAGCATTGCTTTGTTAGACGCACGTGTTGTTAATTGTAGAACAAAACCCAAACACGATGGCTGTCAAAAGCCAACTTGTGGACTCAAGAAACGACACCAAACAAACGCCGAAAAAGAAGCTGCCAGGACGGCACCACACAAAAACGGGGAAAAACACAAAAAGCACACATCAACAAAAAAAACAAAAAAACAAAAAAAACAACAACCAAAAGCGAACCACAAAATCACACCCAAAAAGCAACCAACAGAGCAAACCAAACAAACAAAAGCAATGACCAACCGCAGACCAGAAAAGCACACACACACACAAACAAACAGCTAAAACCGAAAAAGCAAACCAAAAGACAAGCAAACAATAACCAACCCGCAAACCAAAACAAGCACAACCCGCTACAACCGAGAAAAAAAAAAGAACAAAAAGGCCTTCCTCCCCAATCTCTCCGGGCGCCCCCTGCAAAGCGTTTCAGGTGCAGCACCATGACCTTCGGGAACTCTGTGAGGCTCAGGTCCTGGCGCGTTGGTTGACGTTGGAAGGGGAGCAACAAATTCAATTTTAGCAGTTAAGTGGGGATTTCCCACTCAACCACAATAAGCAAAAATGTAAAATGTTTCCCAACGACAACCATGTGGTTGAGATTGTTTGGTGTGTTTCAAAAAAGGGGGAGACAAAAGGGCCATCCTTTTTGGTTGGGGTGGAGTTTTTAAAGTGTTCAAGAAAGGGGAAGAAAAAAAGGCCACCAAAAAAAAGAAGAAAAAAAAGGCATCCTTTTGGGGCTGAAAAACGACATCCTTTTGTGCTGCGTTGAGTTTAAAGATGTGTGTGGGTGGTATGTTTTTCATGTTGGGTTGTCAGACCTGGGGTATGCTCAAAAAGTATGTTAGAGAGATCTCTGAGCCATGTTGTTCATATGTTGTCAAACTTTCCGTGGGGTCTGTGGCAAAGGCACAAAGCTTCTGAGACATGGCGGTCATCTTGTGTAGCCCCAACAAGGAACTGCGCAACGCCACCAAAAGCGGAACTCGAGACGTCTGTTGGGCGCCCTCTTAAGCCCCAACAGTAACTTACTTGGCTTTCTTCCAGAGCATCCCGGTGGAACTACACTCTTTCCATCACCGGAAGGACCATGCTGGGTTTGGAAGACGCTTGCTTCCATGATTGTTATCTAACCTTATTTGGGAATATCTCGGCATGGGGGGACCCCGTAATGGTTGGCTTAAAGCAACCCAACAAAGGGCGCCCTCGACAATTCAGGCACCGATTTCTAAGCCCAACTGTTCCCCAAGGCGGAACTAGCAACCTCGGGTGTATCTTGTCCATTACTGGTTCTGTACGCCCCCAAGATAGACAAAAACCTGGGGCTCCCCTTGTGGGGTACTGAACCACCCCTGGGCTTTAATTCTACCCTGAAATAGCCAAAAGTGGAACCCTGCCACTGGCCCCGAATTGGCCCCTAGCTACTAAGCCTCCGTCGCTATGGCTCTAAGATAAGTATACGGGCCTGCCCTTCTCTGAGGGCATCTGTTTTTGTTGGGGTGCTTGTTTGCCTTTTAAGAGAAACCAAACGGCAAATCACATAATGTTTGTGAGGTACAATAAGAAAAAAACACCCATATGCATGGAAGATTTAAGGGCCATATGGCCCTCAAGGAGAACCACAGACTAAATGGAGGCTTCTCAAAATGAGTTGCCCACCCGAGATCGGTAGGTCAAGGGAAACGAAACGGAAGACCCCCGTTTTTGGGGGACCATGTTGAGAAACACCCCATTAGCTTACGGCCGGATCTATGCAATATACAGTACAAACCCAAGTGAAGGGGTTCGAATGAGGGAATGACCCCAAACTGAACAATCCCTTGTGGTTGCCTCATAGTGCTCCCTAGCCCTAGCTCTTGATTCCCCTAAGCAAGCGGATGAGAGAATGCACCTGGGGACTCCATTAATATAGGGGATGATTTTCAGGTATTCCGTTTCTCATTCCCCGCTGAGAACCAGCAAGAAAACGGGTCAACATTTGCAGTTAAAGTGTTGGGCTGCCTGTTCCTTCCCCCTCCGATAGAGACACCGAGTGAAGAACATCACATCTCGTCGGTTTGTTCACTGAAGTTTTAGTGGCCAGGTTAAAGTTCATCTTGAGCCACCTGCGGCTTCTAACCCCGGCGCTTGCTAGCGCGAAACCCCTCAGGGGCCCGGACCACATTGGCCGTCTCCGCGCTGCAATGCTCGCACTTGGCCTGGGCATTGATCGATCCATCGCCGGGCTCGCGCGGGGCATGGTGGTTCTTTGGAGAGACGAGACAAAACGGCACACGGTTCTTAGTTGGTTGTATTGCTTGCAAAAATACAACCAAAAGACGTCTGCAGCCTCCAAACCAACCCAAGCTACCAATCAAAGGGAAGCTGGCCGTTCTGTTGGTGCCTGGGGAAGCTGCAGCTGAACCATGTACTCAAAACCAAACTGCTGTAATTGTTGTCCATCAACAAGGTCTAGTCATCAGGAATGGTGGTTTGGGGTTCCCAAAAAGGTTGGAACTTCCTCCCCCTCAAAAGCCGCCCCGAAAAAGGATCATCCCCCAAATATGTGCCTTTAGCATCCTTGAAGGACCATCCAGGGGTGCTTGCTGATGCGCTTGTTCAGTGCTTCGTGGTGGAGACTTGGTGGTCTTGGTCATCTAGGTCACCCCCTTGCAAATTCATGTCAACCCAGGATGAATAAACCGCTGCTTGGGGGGCGTCCCTGGTTTTACTGAGAGTTGTCACTTCTGGAGGGGAACACCATATTGACAAGCAGGGGGTTATTGATCCGGGGTCAACATAACGGAAGGAACACCAAAAGGGGGCACTGAGCCACAAACTTGCTTTTGAGCATGTTCCAACTGCTTCACAGCAAGGTCCAAAAGGTGCGGGGAGGGGTCCACGCTAACAAAAACACCCGGAATCTGCAATAACCATTTGCAACGGCATCTGGAAGATGAGCTTCCTCTAAGGGAATGCTCCCTGTCAGGTGCCCTTGCAAGTTGGAGTGAAAGTATTGTATAAAAACCGTAAACCTAAATTCGCCTCTCAGATCGCGAAAAGTTTAACTTTCAGGGGGCTCAATGGAAAACCCCAAACCCTCAGCCAAAAACCTGCGGAACCGGACGGCCGCTTTGAACCACCAAGTAAAGGTGTTTTCTTCTCACAACTCCGGTCTCGAGGGAGTGAGCGAATCAGAAGCTTCTTAAGGTGAAATTCCTTTGTGAGAAGCTCAGTGACAGGGAGCCGGCCGCCGGGCTGAGAAGCAAACTAACTTAGACAAAGAATGTCTGCTCTCTCCAGAAAACAAAGGTTCTGGGGCCGAAGAATATAGTTGTTTTTTTCCGGGTGGAAACTAACCTTTGTGTCCCGGGGGAAGGGCCGCCCAGCAACAAACCTTCTGAAAGGTTACTTTCCGCGATGGGAAACTAATGTTTCAGGGTCGGAAGTAACACTTTGTTAGTTTCTTGGGTACGTGCAGCTAGACATCTTCAGCATCACAAATGATACCCCAAGCATCACCAGCAACACCACCAAGTGGCTTGGCAGTTGCGCAAAACTGCCTGTAATGTGCCGCGTTCTTATTCCGTTGGCGCCCTTCTTGCGACGGGGACTGCGCCCTGACCGAAACCCCACCCAGAGACCGTCTCGATAAGCTGGGTGGACTATAATCGCAACAAGCCCTCTCAACCAAAAAAGGGGGAGGGGAATTGTTGTTTGGGGAGGAGGGAGGTAATTGTTAGAACAATAATTGGCGGATAGTAGATTTATTATTAAGGGGGAGGGGGTTGTGATTGGGGGGGGGAGGTAAAATTGTTCAGGATTGTGGTTGGGGGGCATGCTCAAACAACGGCAACATTGTCGTTGGGGGGAGGGGATAATTGCGAGAAAAGGGGATTGCTGTTTGAGCCTTGTTTGAGGGGAGGGGGCGCTGTTTTCTTGTTAGTAATCGTGCCTTCTCTACTGCCCAAAATCTGTTGAATTTTGTATTTTTTCAGGAATATGATTGGTTTGCCTTCTTGGTGTTGAAATTTCACCACTGGTGCTACAAAAGCCGCTCGGGCTTGCGGAACAGACCGAACCTTGTGTTGCTGACGTCGCTTGCTGAAGATCCATCAATTGCGGTATGTTCGCGTAGTCCAGTGCGCGTTTACGTTCTTTGTGCGTCATGGCATGAGCCGTGCCTAGGATTCGGTGTTGGAAATACCGAATCAGAAAGCGTTCGAAACCCGCTCAAAGCCCGTTCGCAAACCGTTGGCATGTCGTGCATCTTAAATAAAACTAAAATTTGTGTTGCGAAACCACCTCGTTGTTCTAGAAGCCAAAATCCCTGCCCCAGCTGCAGCCTGGAACAGCGGTCAGACCCCGCCTCACAAACCGGTCAAAACACCCCCCCTCGAATCTAGATTTTTGCCGGACCCCCCTAAACCCGGTCAAATTCCCCTCTAGAAAGTGATCAAATCCTCCTGAAAAACCGCAAGAAACCGGTCAACTTCCCATCTAGACCGGTCACATCCCCTAAAAAGTCCGGCAAAATCCTGCCAGAAACCGGTCAAATTCCTGGAAACTCAGGTTCCCTAGAAATTTGCACCTTCGCTTGGCCCAAGCCCACTGCCATTCCGTAGCCCTCTGCGGCTCTCGTTCTGGCCCGTGAAGCCACCTCTACCTTGGAAACCAGCTTACGCATTTTGGCGCCGACTCACTCAGTCTAATAAACACAAGACTTCAAGGCAACCTAAAGCACGGTGTATACCTCAAAGCCAGCCAAGAGCGGACTGGCCAAGGCGGGCAACGCGAATCGTTTACAATTAACTTGCGACTTGCTCCCATGTGCCTCGAGGATCTCGGGCTGGAAGTACCTCCGCAGCATCTCCTGCAACTGCTCCGGCGCGTCTCCGCCTCGAAGCGGAGTTTCAGAGAAGTGAGCAAACCTATTGACTTGTAGTCCTACCAACATGGTTGTACAGGTTTATCTGGGGATTGACCTATATTCCTGGCCCCACGTCACCATGGAAACTTGTCCCATGTAGTGGGAATTTGATGATTGTTGCAGTCCATGTTGGAGAGACAAAGTAGGTGGCACCTCTCCCAAAACAGAAGCAAAGCGGATGATAAAAACAATGGCGGGTGACGATCCGGAGGGTTTCTTAAACGTCATATGGGGTTGATCAAAGGGTCCTTTACCTGGATGACCCAAAGCCTAACCCGCGCGTAAACTCAGCTCTTTAATTTTCAGCCACACCCATTTTGGGAGCACTACAACCTCCAGGAGCCACCCACTAAAATGGCCACAAGGAGTACTGCCAAGGAGAGAACGGGTCCCTTGAAAAAATGGATGGCCCTGGTAAATGGGAAACAAAGCCCATCTAAACCAGTGGAACCCATCGATTTCCAACCAAACTACCCCCACAAAATCCTATTTACACACATATATATATATACATATATATATATGTGCTTTTGGTTGAAGGGAGAAGTCATTTGACATGACCGTGCCGTCTTGGTACATTTATTTGAGCCACTTGCAGCAGCGAATCGACCTGATCTGACGTTTTGGCTTCCCTTGATCACCTGTGATTTCTGGGTCCTTTGCCATTCCTCTTTTTCTTTTCTTTCTTTTTTTTTTTGGGGGGGGGGGGGGGCAAATTGAGGCCCCACTGCCCCAGGTGCCTATCCCAGAAGGGAACTGGTACCCTGTGGTAGTAGAGGTCGTTGTGTTGGTCCCTGGATCTATTCCGGAGAGAATCCAATATGCCACTGTGGATGATTGGAGGATGGATTGTCCCTGGTGGATTCTCTTGCGGATAATCCTGTAAGCGGCCTGCTAAGGTTCTTTTGCTTCACGCGATCATGAATGATGCAATGATATACAAAAGGGGCCTTGAGCCAAATGTTGCGGGAGATCAATTGGTCTGAGAACCAAACACAAAACAGACACAAATTTCTTTTGATCTCCAGCACTAAGTATGAACTACTATTGGCTTCATGGCCTTTGGCCGTAGCCTTGATGTATGCCGTAGCCATGCTGTATGCCGTAGCCATGTGCATTAAAAATGCCGGATTCATCCTCTTTTCTGCTCGGATGAAATGTCTTTGCTTTCGAAATGGAAAACACTATGTACTGCTTCTTTTTGAGCTACCTAGATGTATCAAAGGGTGATGTACAACGCTATGTACACGCGGGACGATTGTGAAACTATTGATCTCTCACTCATGGTATAGTCTTGTAGACGGCGAGGATCAATCATCTGAATTGGGTTCGTGGTGCTGAACGTATGAATCTTCATGGTCAGTCGGATCGACTATACCATCGGCGGCTGCTGTCGGATTGACTGCCATAGTCTCCATAACCATTCCAGGTCGAGTTGCTATAGTCCTTCCACTGCTTCTGATGTCCTCACTGCTTGTTGTAGTCCTTGTACTCCTGCGGGGTCCAGGCTTGTTTCTTCTTGATGTGCTCCTGGTATCTCTCAGAGCTGCGTTGCCTGGTTGCAGATTTGCTGCGGATGTAAACCATGAGAGGACTGTGAGAGTCGGAGTCCTGCGAGCCATTCATGAACATGTCATTGTTCACGTGCTTAAAGCGCTCTGCGGATGAGACCTGGTAATCGAATATGGCCTTGGTTGGATGGTTCCGCATGAATTTCAGTTGTTCATCATCCATGCCGTTCATCTCGTCCTTCGGAAAGCCTGCTGGATGTTCGTTTTGCCCCATCCAAATACGAAAGTCATCATCACATCTGGGAATGTTCGATCATATCCTGATCCACACTTCATGTACAGGTGATGACGGACAATGGATTTTAGGGTGCACGAAGTCTCCATTGCATACTCCATTCTGTCCACGAGTGGCAAATCTTTCGTTTCATTCCACAGTCTCTGATATGCTCTCATGAGGATGTTCACGAGACCGTTGGCCGGATTGAAGACGTGCTGGAGTTTGCGTCTCCGGTGATCGCATCGCATCGGTACAAAGTCACGAGCGGCATGTTTTCATTCTGAAGATCTTCCCTTGCTGCTCCATGGCTAATTGAAGGATGGATGTGGAAAACTCCAATGGTAGCGAATGGGAGATCTGCCCTCGTTATGTGGCGGTCGTCATACTCGTGGAGTGACTTGTTGGATGATTTCGGGATCATGCCACGAAACTCATCACTCTGCTCGATATGGAGAACGACGATCTCCTTGTCTCGGCCATGTCCTTGGACAATGGTGCGTGTTGGCAATCTCGGTCCAATGTACTTCTTGGATTCAGTAAACATGGATGGTCCTGTGGTTGCCAAGCAATCCGAGGTCGGAATTTCGTATTCGGGATCAGTGCAACTTCCTTCAGTTCCGAAGAAACATCTGAACATTCCGAATGTGGTTCCCCAATTCTGGCTCTTGGTGGAAATGTGTCTTGCCAGAAGTTCCACTCTTGCAGAAGGTCCGCCACGGACAAAGCATGCGATCGGTCTGGATGACCATTGCTTGATCACGATGCCCTTGTAACCGTATCGGATGAACGTCTTGATGAGCTCCCTGGATTTCTCATCATTAGGACTGAAGAATGCGTCTGCTTCATTCAGGCATAAGATGTGTGCACTGTTCTGCATCATCATCTTTACGATCGGTCGATCCTTCATCGGCATGTTGTACACCTCCCTGTTGTCCAGCTTTGGATTCCTTGTGAGGTTTCCATGGTTCAGGGTAAGCATGTTGATCGCTATGGATGAGGTGAACTCATGCATCTTGAGATAGTCCACAGGAGGACGGTCGGTCGGCTGCATCAGCGATCCCAGGATATCGGCATAGGCTCGGATGATTTCCGGGTCATCATGTGACCTGAGCTTCTTCAATCCAAGCGGAAGCTTAATCGGATATCCGGATCCTGGTTGAGCTTGCTTGTACTCGTCAATGGTGGGACATTCTCCTCGATGAGGGAAGTAGAATTCTTCTTCTCCGAGATTGACATCGGGATCGACATGTGCCAATGAGGCTCTCTCGCACTCTGTCAAGTTGGGATGAGCTCTTCTTGGATCTTTGTTGAACTTGTTCATGAAGCGGGAGAGGTTTGCCTTGGTCTCCGCGAGCTCTTCCTCTGCAGCCTTTTTGTTCAAATCTGTTTCGAGATAGATTCCCTTGAGTTCTTGGATGAACTCATCTAGGTTCTCTGAATTGTGATATTCCACGATGACTTTTGGCTTGACGGATCTTTCCCCGGAGGGTTCCATCGTCTCTTCTTCAGCTTCGTCCTGATCGGTGGAATGCCGTCTCTTCTTGGTCTCTGAGGAAGTATCTTTTTCCTTGCTGTGCTTGGTGGAATTCACATAATTGAAGAAGGCGTCGGCAAATTCGCGGATCTTGGTGTCGTACACCTCGTAATCTTCATAACTGAGATGCTTCTTCATGATCCACTTGTTGCTCGCCATGAGGCTGCCATCAGGTTCAAATGCTGCAACAATGTTCCTTGCCTCGATGGTTTTGTCTGTCAACGCTGTTCGCTCTTCGGAGAGTCGGACGCCAGTCCTTGAGGAATGCAAGTTGATCTTCCTGCTGGCACATGGTCAATGCGGCTTCTGACTCATCGTCGTCAAGGATGACGTCATCGACGCATGCCATGTGGACGTGCATTCTCCCCGAAGGGTTTGACTGGGATTTCCCAGATTTGAGCCCGTGCTCCATGATGCTGAAGAGCTGATTTCCATTGGTTGCATGGAACATGAATGTGGTGGGCTGCTTCGCGAACGGCTTGATTTTTCTCTCTTCTTCAATGGATGGTGGTGCCGGCCTTCGCATTCTGTGCTTGGGCTGAGCTGTGCCTTCATCTTCATGAGGCGTCTCGGATCTTGACGGATGCGGACTTGGCGGAATAGATTCCGTTGGTAGATCATAGTCCGGTTCGTCGTGTTGAGGCTCTTTCTGCTGCTCAGAGTACAGGGTCGTCCAAAGGATTGGATCTCGGCTTGTCGTGTGTGTCCGCTGTTGCATCTCACGTAGAACTCCATCTCTGGATCGACATAGAATTCCTTGCCATCGGGCCTGAGCGCAGTCCGTGCGGATCTTGTGGTGAGCTTGTCGATCCATCGATTCCTTGGAACAATTTCTCCCCGTGCCTTGCGCTCCTTATATGGCACGTCCATGGATGGAAATACGAATGCAATTTCGAAGCGTGATTTTCCATAGCTCGGGAACATAGCCATCAAGAGAAGTCCTGGCTTATTTTCAATGAAGTTCCTGGCATGTGTGATGCAGGTCAATGCGTCATAGAGCTCGACGGATCCATCAGGACCCATGTCCACTTGTCGTCTGCATTCCTTATGGAGTCCATGCCTTGGATCATGTCGAAGACATCCGGAAAATGATCTGCTCATTCTCTCAATTCGCCAGAGGATGAGATCTGTGATCTGTTTCGCCTTGGATGGATCCATGCGGAAGTATTTGCAAACCTGTTCGACATTCTGGACGGTCTTCTCGAGATCAATGTTGCCGTTGTGGCATACCATCGGGATGATGTCTGTTCCGTAAACTTCGGATTGAGCATTGGTGTAGCAGCAGATGCTGTAGACCTTCTTGATGAAGTCCATGTATTGCCTCTCCGTATGAGGCCCTTCACCTTGGAGTGTTGGCTGCCAGTAATCGTTGAATCTGGCCTTCAACCAGAATACCTTAACTCCATGTGGTCTCTCATGCTCCGGAACGAAGTGGAAATCCGGATTGACATCGAGGATGATTGAGCATTCCCTGTAGTACTCGTACACAAAATTCAGGAATTTTGAGTTTCCGAAAGGTGCTGGGTGTACGGATTCCTTCTGGAGGCTGATGTTTGTATCCGATCCATATGTTATAAACCACCGATCATTGGATGTGAGAACAGGCCGCCTCACTGGTCGCCTTGGAAGTGCAGGTCGATCACCAGGATGATTGTCGGATTCCGTCTCTTCATCCAGGATGTTCTTTGGTGCTGGCTTGACCTTGGAGTCAAGCCTCAATGCTGGTGGCGGTGACTTTGGAACAAGTTTCGGATGCGGCATCGCCTTTGACGTAGGCCTTCCTGCGGGAGGATGCCCTTCTTCATCTGAATCACCGTCGTCGGAATCTGGATCATAATCAACCTGCTCCATGTTGACATTCTCGGGTTGCTGAGAGGCGGATGGATTCTCATCGGCGACTTGCTCCATGGGGCAGTCTGATGTCTCATCTTCCTCATCACGAGCAGGGGATTCCTTCAACGGTGATGCCCGTCTCTTGATCATTGGCTTTGGCACAGGTGCCGCGGCGCTGGATCGTCCGAAGATCATATTGAGAATGGGCATGTCTTCGAAGTGATCGAGCATACAAGATTGCAAAGGTCGGATTGGTTGTAAACCGAAAGTGGCTGCGGATGCAGACACATATTTCTTGAGATTCAAAATGGGTCAAGTGCAAACACGCGCATCACGGATTTGAGGAATTGAAAATATGCAAAACGGAAAAACTCATGCATCAGAATTCGTGGACATGCGGATCATGCCCAGGTTCCCCAATAAGCAAACATGGATTCTGCTATACCGACTCCTGCAAAGGCAATGATGTCGGGTCCGTGCTTCGTGTTGTGTGCTAGCCACTCAACCAAAAATGCCTTGTTCTGCAACATGGTACGGAAGGGTGGATGTGCATCTACATTCAAGAGATTGCCGGTGAGGACGGCCTTGATGAGCTCGTCTGCTTTAGCTGAATGCTTGGTCAGCGAATCTGCCAGACAATCTTCACTCCGTACATGTGCAAGGTCGTGCATCTGTCCACTGTTGCTTTCCTTTCTCAACATCTGGATCAAATGCATTGTTTCTTTCTGTTCCGGTTGATGTGTTGTGGATGCTGTGGTGACAAGATTGTTCGCATCAGTGCGGATGTGTACATCTGCAATTTCGCCCGTTATGTCTGACCAGAGGCCGCGAAGAAATAATGCTGAACCGTAACAACGCATTAGTCCGTGCAACTCTGCAACAGTAGTGGACATGGTTGTGGCGGTGATCTTGTGCGTCTCATAGTCGACCAGTGAGCCTCTCGAGTTCGATGAGCCCTGGCGAAGATCTCTTTGTTCTGCAAGAAAGATAACATGCGCACGTTGGGATGACTTATCCTCGTTGTTGCGATAGGACGCATCTGGATAGCCAACTATGCGTGTCTTGCCACGAAGGGGCCAGAATCTCATGCTAAGCGGGATGCTTTTGATGGTTCTGACTGTCTTATTAATGGCGCGAACGTCCTCAATGGTCGGTGATGATGCCTTGGATGCACACCTGGAGAGTTGATAACCAATGTGGAACTGCGTTCGCGACTGTAACCAGTTGATCTGACCTAGGACACTTCTGTATGCAGTATGCATTTGTGGAGTAAGAGGAGTGTCGTCCTTCAGGTGTTTGTCAAAAGTGATCTCCTGTTCTGATGAACATTGATGTACCAACCGTGCTTGTCATCTTGCTTCCATTGGATGCGCTGTCCTACGAAGAGGCAATCATTTTTGTCCTCGGAACCAACCTGAAAATCTTTCCGAAGTCGCCCCATGATTTCCTACTCGAACACGTCATCCCCCGTCATAAGAAGATCATCTACATGAAGAGACAGTGCTCCATGAACTTGTCGATTCTTTGTATTGTTGCCAGAAACAGGATCCATGAGGTAATCAACTGCTCCTTCGAGATCCAAAGTTGCGGATGACTTCTTTTCACTCACCAATGCGGGCCTCGGAAGCTGCTTGCCGTAGTACACGTATGTACAACGGTCTGCCCGGGTTGGCACCAGTCCGTAGGAACGAAGTGCCGAGTCAAGGATGTTCCACCATCTGCGGGATGTGTGGTGGATATCCCATTTCAGGAGGTATCTGACAAATGATGTCACGAGACTGATCGTATGCTTCGCCTTGGAGAAATGCTGTCTTCAAATCCATGTGGAATATATTCCAGCCTTTATTTGAGGCTGCTTGGATTGCAAGGCGGAAACCACTCCTGGATGCAGCAGGACTGTCTGTCTGCTGATCATTCTTCTGCTTGTCTTGGAAGCCTCGGAGGACCCAGCGAGCCTTGGTCTTCAGGAAGTTACCATCCTTGTCTCGCTTCAGGGTTAGGACCCAGCGACCGGTGACCCAGTTCCTGACCTGAATCTTGCGTGTGTCGACTAAGTCGAACACTTCATTGTCAAGCCATGATTTGCACTCAAGCTGCTTGGCTTCTAGGAATTGCTTCTGATAAGCTCTTATTTCCGTGGCTGTAGCTTCCTTCCGCTTCTTGCCAATGAGTGCGGATGTGGATGGCCTTCAAGGATTCTTGCTTGGATGAATACAGAACTAAGAGTGCACGGTCATCGTCGGTCATGTTCTTGCATAACTGGTCAACATGCTTCTGATCTGTGTATTTCTGATGAGAGAATCCGCATCGGGGCGATGGGCTGAAGGTCCCTTTCACACGTCCAAGAAGGACAGGGTTGCCTTCGATATCTCTCGGAACCGTAAAGGATCCGGTGTTCGCACAGATCTTCTGTTCGGCTGTCATGAGTGACCAATGCGCTTCATCTAGAACGAGATCAGCTTGGTGATCATCGTAGGATCTGGTCCTGTGAGAGTCTTCTGAATCTCCATCTTCCTGGTCAGTGTATCTCATGGTTCTTTCTGAACTTCCAGTGCCGGATGAGGTTGGAACATGAGGAATCAGTTCTTCCTCACTTTCATATTGGGCCGGCAAATTCGCTGGATTGTTCGGATTATACTTGGATGAAGATGCAGGATCATGTCTGGGAGAATGCCCAGGTGACTCATCATTGTCATCTGGCTTCTTCTTCTTCTCCCCAGTTTTCTGCTTCTTTGATGGACTGCCGGTTGTTTCTTCTTGCGCAAGCGTTGGCAGTTCAAGATCTTCATCTTGTTCTTCTGCTTCGGGATTTGTAAGAATCGCAGGTGGTGAAGGTACCACGACAGTCGGAAGAATTGGCTGAGATGATTGCGACTGTGACGGCAACTGAGATGATTGCGACTGCGAACGCAAAGAGACATCACCCCGAGATGATTGCGACTGTGACGGCAAAGAGACATCACCCCCCAGTCGATTGAGTCCACTTGAGGATGAAATGGACTGTTTTTGCCGTTTAAGCGCTGCGTCTCCTCCGCCAGGCTTGTCGTGTGGCGGTAGTGGAGGATCCACTGGATTGTCTGGTGACACACTGCGTGGTGCTGGCGGCATGGGACGATCAGGCTGATGTAGGGGATCCGGAGGAGGATCTGACATGTTCTCGTCCGGTGGCGTTGGAGGTCTTGGGTCAGGCATGGGATGGTCCGGTTGATCAGGTGGCTGCTGCGTGTCAGGTTGTTGAGGTGCATCCGTTGGATCCAACGGATCCGTCTCGATGGGCATCGGCCTGATGGCCGGCGCGTCGGTGAACGACTGATGAACGGATGAAAACATCACAGCATGCCAAGTCTTCGGATCATACTTCTCCCAATTGCATTTTGATGCAGGCAAGACCCAAATTCTATTCAGCTGATCAGGCTGCCACAAGGATATGATTGCATCGTCCGGAGGTGACGTAATAGGCATATTGATGCCAATGGTGTGGACGTATGCGGTGCATGTATCATACTGAGTGGATGAGATGCACAATTGTCTCAACTTCTGACAGCCATTCCACATGTTCTGACATCGCCAGTCATTAGGATCTTGCTTGAAGACATCGATTTCAGTCCCAGGTGGGTACTGCTTCATCGTCTTCTGGAACTTCTGAACTAGCGGATCCTGGATGACTAATGGTTGAACGTCCTTGTTGAGCTGCAGGTCTTGGATTCTGACTGCAAGACTGCTGCTGGTCATGTTGAACTCCCTTCCATCTCCTTTCTCAGGATATCAACCTGCTTGGTTCAAAAAGGTCCTCCAAGAGGTACACCTCATTGTCAAGCGGTTTCACCTGCAAGTGTCGTAGGAGGATGTGCGCGAGATATTGACAGAACTGGTAAGGATACACCTGTGCCAGTCTGGTCCTGCTTCCGAAGGTACCAGCGTTTCCCTCTAGGGGTTGGTGTTCATGCTTGACTGAGCTGGAAATTTTTACACCTTCTGAAGATCGGTCTCATGACCTCGGAAGGTAAACAGTGCATCAAGCTCGTGGGCTTGAGACTTCTGAGCCCGGATTCAGGATCTTTAAGTCTGTATGCACAGAAATGGAAATCTCCCCAGGTCACGGATGGATCTGAAAACAATTGTTGCATGCATTTCAGATACCATATCCTGGATGTCTGAGGATTTTCGATGATGAAGTATCTTCTGTGCTTCAACTGATATCGCGCAATGGATGCCACAAATTCAACCATGGGAAGGTAGCGTCTCCGCTTTTCCCCAACCTTTTGTTGGTCTTGTTGGATGTTCTGCATATTTGACCATGGTCCACAGACCGGTGCCATAAGGATGACATCAGGTGCTTGTTCCCTGATGATCTCCATGACCATGTGTCGTCCCTTGGATGTCATTACATCGAATCCTGTGCGGATGTCTACGGGAGTCCCAACCTTAAGACCTGATAGTGCACAGCATTGACTGAATCTGGCACTTCCTGCAAAGATCTCGAGAACGTGGATCTTTCCCTTACGTACACAATTCCAATGTGCTTGTTCAGGAATGGATGTGAGGTCCTCGACGAACATGTTCTCTGCTGGATGAGGTACTACAGGTTTTGGAGTTGTTTTTCCCGCGATACGTAATGGCACTGAGGATCTTGGCTTAGGAGCTGGTGCGGATGATTCCTTTTTCTTGGTATCTGCAGAGGAGCCTGGTTGCTCCTTCTGCAAGGATTCTCGCTCTTCTGGTAACAGAAGATCAATTCCGGGTTTCCCCGGAGGGATGGTCTCATCCTTCCTGAGCTTCGTCATGTTAACCTTGATGAGTCGAGTCCCAAGATCAAGTCCTACCATCGCTCCTTCAATGGAAATGACCTTTCCTTTTAGCCATATTCCTCCCTTGCTTCCATCGGAACGAATCTTGGATTTGTCTTCCTGCCAGTAGAATACCTTGTCCTTCACCTGAAGAGGCTTTGAACTCATTCGGAGATTTTGAGCAAGGTCTCGTCGGATGTCTTCGGATTGACGTGCTTCTTGGAAAGCTTGCTTTGACAGCTGCTTGATCTGGATGGCTGTCAGCTCTTCTTCATTCCTGTCAATCGTCAACTGAGTTGGTGTTGCGACATCGAGTTGGATGAGATCTGCTGGTCGTCTTCCGAATGCGAGCTCCAATGGTGTTACACCCCCGTAGGTGACGGTCTGATTCCTGACAGTTGCAGCGGCCTTCACTAGCTGCCTGTATGTCACTTTCTTCAGTGTTGCAGGTGCTGTACCTGCTTTGATGGAACTTAGCATGATCTTGAGTTGTGCCTTCAGGAGTCGAACTGCTGCTTCAGCTCGATTTGGCCATGGTGTATTCGGTCCCAAGGATATCGGCGTGATGTCAAGGGACTGATAGAAATGTTCCCATGTATCTGTCATGAAGGCTTGATCTGCGACAACTGATTTGGGCTGCAAGTGGTACTGGTCAAAATAGTTCCTGAGGACAGTGATGTTCTCGGCTTCTTGCGTAGTTGTCACTGCCTCTGCAGTGAGCAATGTTGTTGCTCCATCCAGGATGACAAAAACAATGATGTGTTCTCCTGTTCCAAGAGGAACTTGACAGTGATCAATGAATGTCATGTCACCAAAGGTGTCCGCTCGAAGTCCACTTGTTTTGCTTCGTGATGGTGCATGTTTTGCCGCTTGGCAAACTTCACACTCACTTCGGATCTTGTCAAATAGATCGAATGTTGATTTCGGCAAATGAAGTGCTCGGGTTCTAAATCGAAATTGATCTGTTGTCATGTGATGATGCTGCAGGTGGAGTTTCTTCAACTCTTCGGGATTGACAATCGCTTGTGTATTCTGCCTAGGGCAAGCGGAAGCGATGTTGGTTCTTCTGAGGATGGTGCGAAAGGATCTGGCTCAATAGTCGACCGGCCCCTCTTGTCGATGATCCTGTCTGCTGCCGATCCTGAACCTGCTTCTTCGTCCTTAAGCGAATTGTCCGTGAAGGTGAAAATGGTCTTACCTGTCCACAGGTTAATCATCGGTTTATTTGCCTGGGATGTAAGTCTCCAATTTGTCTTCTAGAATGTCTGGATCTCCACCTGCGGATGCATCAATGATTTCCGTAGTACGTTCTCGGCTAATGTGATCAGGATTGATTGGACATTCCTTGGCTCCATTTGGTGTGAACAGCGCCTTTCGGGGCGTGATGCGCACACGGATGAGCTGCTTGTTCTTCTTGTCACGGATTCAATGGTTCTGTTTTTGAGATTCACTGATCTTAGGAGTTGGTAGGTCCTCCTTTGTCTCGGATGATTTTGCTGCACACACAGTTTCGCTCTTGGTGAGATCCCCGGAGGGAAACTTGATGCTGTTATCATCGTCATAGACATAGTTGATGAGGCCCTTGTGAGCAATTTCTCCTTGCGCCTTCACTCTTGCAACTCCAGCGAGATCGACGAGTGCATGTCCTGCACCGGATACTGGAACTGCTTGACGGTTCATGCCAAAGGCCTTGCATGTGATCTTGTCACATTGAGGTGTGTGCTCGATGGTCATGTAGAGGTTCCGCATCTGGCTGATGCTGAGAAGGATCGGTACAGTTCCTTGTTCAAGGACGTCGATGTTGGTACTGCATGGAGGAGTTGTGTGATATCGAAGATGCAGGGTCCAATTTACCCTGGCGGTCTCTCCGTTTGCAAAAGTGAACTTGGTCTCGGCCGGGATGTACTCATAGGAGATGATGTCCTTCATTGGTTCGATGGCCTGAGTAAAACGCTGGATTGCATGCCAGCTGCCCATAGATCTGGTACATCCATTGTCCAGAATCGCATAGGTCGGGTTGTGCTGAGGGTTGATGACAGGCGCCATCAGCTTTGTTGCCAGAAGGCTGTGATTTGTTGTGACGGACAGATTGTGTTCTGAAACTGTATCTGATTGGATCAGCTTCTCGTGGATGGCCTTTTTCCCAGGATGCTCATATGCATCATGGAATGCCATTAACGCTTGTCCTGTGCTGGATGTCTCATGGGATGAGTCGTTCCATGTCCATGATTGATCCCAGTCTTGGTCTGTCCAACCGGCATAGGTAGGCTCTATGGATGGTGCAGTCTGCTGGATGGCGGGCTGCTCCTCCGTCTTCTCTGCGGTGGCTGTGAACGTCTTGGATTTTCCTTTCTCCTGTCCGCTCTTTCCTTTGCCACTCTCATAGGAATGATAACCTTTGTTTCCATCATAGGGATATTGGAATTTTGATTTTCATTTCTTTCCCTTCTTTCCTTTGCCTTTTCCCCAATATGCCTGTCGTAGGGATCATAGCTTTCGTTGGCCATATTGGCCTTTCCGCCAGAACCGCTTTTTCTGAAGGGTTTAAAGCCACCTCGTTGGTGACTGCCCTTTTTGTTTCCTGATTTTCCTTTTCAAAGTGAGCTGTCAGATCAGCAACGAGAGAGACTGACAAGTGCAATGTCATTGAGAAACATCTCACTAGAAAACTACTCCTATGAGATGCTGAAGACGCACTACCATGAACTCTTCATCACGACGAGGACATCAATCCAAGATCCATCCATCCGACCTCAAGGAGGCAACCGAAGCAACACATTCTTCATCATCGAACAAGGTGAATACGAAGGAGAAGAAGGCTTCTGGGTTGAGGATGAAGAAGGACTTGAAGGATTCATGTCAAACAACGATGAAGAGACGTTCTGGGTCCTCGAGGAGAACGATGCGTTCATAGCAAGAAAACTGTCGGGGCGGAACTTGAAGTTCAAGAAGATTATCCCCGCGAAGGGAAATGCGTCCCGCTGTCTGTCCTGCATTCCTTGGATATACTGTCTGAGGACTGTTGGATCGTCCTCATTGAGCAGGGCTGGAGGCGGTGCTCGAACACCGGCTGCTTGCTGATGTCGAGCAATTGTTCTTGCATTTGCGTCCTGCACGGACTGCCGAAATGATGGGGACTGTGCCATGAAAACGGGCATCAAGTCCATCCATGCTGCCTTCAATCTCATAAGAAGGATTTCGAATTTTGAGGTAAAAATGAGGAACTCTTGGTTCTGCCTTCTATGGTTGAAGAAACTGAGGAGCCTGTACAGATACACGTTGGTCGCACCTTTCAAAAAGTACTTCTTCAGCGTGTTCTTGAAACAGGATCTTGCAAAAGGTCGTTTTGGAGGACCGCCTTGTACATATATGCGTCACTGCTTTTGAGCAGAGGTCCTCTCTTGGGTGCTTCCACCGTTGTGATGGTCACCCAGTCGTCCACGAGTTCTTCATACCTGAAGCAGCTGACTTTTCCGTCGTACGATGGCGGCTGCTTGGCGGTCATCGATAAATTTAATGTTTCCTCCGAATAGCCTGGATTTTTGGCCATACTTGAATAGGCTTCCATGAAGCCTTCTCCATCGGATGACATCTTCCCTTGGATCTCTGCGGAAAACCCGCTCCGCTACCACAAATTGAGGCCCACTGCCCCAGGTGCCTATCCGCGAAGGGAACTGGTACCCTGTGGTAGTAGAGGTCGGTGTGTTGGTCCCTGGATCTATTCCGGAGAGAATCCAATATGCCACTGTGGATGATTGGAGGATGGATTGTCCCTGGTGGATTGTCTTGTGGATAACCCTGTAAGCGGCCTGCTAAGGTTCTTTTGCTTCACGCGATCATGAATGATGCAATGATATACAAAAGGGGCCTTGAACCAAATGTTGCGGGAGATCAATTGGTCTGAGAACCAAACACAGGGGGAGGGGGGGCTATCCCGAATCAAACGTTTGCTTGTTTGACTGGTTGTGAAGGTGCCAAACAAGAGCAAATGGCTCGAGATCCTTGCAACAGCAGTAGGGAATGACTTTTTCCTATGTGGGAAATGAACCGTAACGGCTTTTCAGGAAACCACAACTTGGATGGCTTCTCTTGGTGTCATTCCATTTCTCAGCCTGTCAGAAACCCCCGGGACCCTGAAACGCAAATCCACCCGGCCCCTTCAAATCCACGATTGAAGGCGTTGAACTGGCTGAAGATCCCTGAAAAAAAAGCGGTGGACTCAGAAACCTCACGGGTTTCAAAGGAAACCGCCAAAATCCCGAACGAAGTTCCGAGGCTTTCGCCAAAGTCCAGGGAGAAGTCCCTGAAGCGCTCCAGGACCTGGCGGGCCCGGGTTTTCGACACCGAAACATGGGCCCCCGAAGAAACCGCGGCTTTCATTTGCTTTTTCGCCCCCTGGAAAAAAAAAGAAACAAAAACATCCAGTAGTGATAGATTCCCTTTAAAACCGATAGGAAAAATACAAAAAATGGTCTTCAGCAAATAGAAGGCAGGACTTTTTTCCCCTAAACTTCCCGAGATCTCCCCTAGGTTTCCTCAAAAACCTAGAGGACGATTGACGATTGGCCCGAAAGCATTTTTCCCCAGGTGCTCATCCAGCCGCGGAGACACCTTTTTACATCGCTGCGGCGAGCGTGTCCGCGCGGCGATGCTCAATGCGTATGGTCACATGAGAGCTCCATCTCATCGTCCTACGAGAGGAAACATGGCAGTGCTCGATCCCACATATTTACATCCGTTAAAACAAGAAGAGTGAAGCTCGTAAAGCTTGAAACGAATTACAGGCAAAAGGAAAAGCAATCAATAGCAAAGCTTACACGACGGCCACAGTTTCTGCAAAGCACGCTCGCGCAACTTAGCTCTGTGCAAGATGGCTCTGCGCAGCTTGGCTCTGTGAAAGTTGGATCTACGCAAGCTACTTTTCGCGAGTGGCTCTGCGCAACTGGCTCTGTGCAAGTTGGCTCTGCACGAGTCTGCTCGGCGCAATGTGTTTTGCACGAACTGCGCCGCGCGATTTCTCACGAAAGTGGTCTGCGCAAGCTGCATTGTTCCAGGCTGCTGGGCGCAAGTTGCTCTCTGCAAGCTGCTGTGCGCAAGTGCTCTGTGCAAGTTGCTCTGCGCAAGTGCTCCGAGCAAGTTACTCTGCGCAAGTGCTCTGCGCCGGTTGCTCGGTGCCAGCGCTTTGCGCGTGTGCTCTGTGCAAGTTGGTCTGTGCAAGTTGCTCTGCGCAAGTGCTTTGTGCAAGTGCTCTGTTCAAGTTGCTCTGCGCAAGTGGCTCTGCGCAAGTGACTCTGCGCAAGTTGCTCTGCGCAAGTGCTGCCGGAGCTGTGGGAATGTACTTCGCGTACTAGTTTTGTACTTAAAAGTTGCGATTTTCCAGCCGGAGCTGCGGGAGCACGCTCTACATACTACGTCTGTACTTAAAAGTTGCGATTTTCCAGCCGGAGCTGCGGGAGCACGCTCCGCATACTACGTCTGTACTTAAAAGTTGCGATTTTCCAGCCGGAGCTGCAGGAGCACGCTCCGCGTACTACGTTTGTACTTAAAAGCTGCGATTTTCCAGCCGGAGCTGCCGCGGACCAGGGGGGAATCGAGCCCGCGACCGCGGGATTGCGAAAGCAGGCGCGCAAACCACGAGACAACTTCCAAAGGCCATTTCGCGAGCAACAAAATCGCACGGCTACAGCGAGAGCGCTTCGACACGCACTATCTCCGCAGAGGGTTCGCCGAGACTAAGAAGAATTCGCACGGCGCCACAGCGAGGGCGCTTCAACACGCACGATCCCCGCAGAGGGTTCATCCGGGAATGTCAAAAACGCAGAAAACCTCGAGTTTTTGCACCTCGACCACGCCGATCCCCGCAGAGGGTTCATCCGGGAATGTCAAAAACGCAAAAAAACTCCAGTTTTTGCACCTCGACCACGCCGATCCCCGCAGAGGGTCGCGCGCGCACCGACAAAAAAGCAAAAAACCTCGAGTTTTTGCACCTCGACCACGCCGATCCCCGCAGAGAGTCGCGCGCGCACCGACAAACACGCAAAAAAAAGCTCGAGTTTTTGCACCTCGACCACGCCGATCCCCGCAGAGGGTCGCATTCCCGATCACCGGCAACATCCCCACCCCCCCCGCCAAGAAAGAGATTCTTGATACCGAGCTCTTTCTCTTTCTTTCTCGCACGTTGAGTACTTAACCTAACTTACTTAACCTAGCTTACACAGCTGCTAACGCCGAGCCTCTACACCTAGCTTTGCTTAGCTCTATGCACTTGGCTCTATGCACCTGGCTCGATGCACTTCGCTCTTTGCACTTGGCTCTTTGCACTTGGCTCTGCGCAAGTAACTCTATGCTGGCGACTCCATGCTGGTGACTCTGTGCAAGTATCTCCATTCTGATGACTCTGTGCAAGTATCTCCATGCTGGTGACTCTGTGCAAGCTACTCTGTGCTAGTAACCCTGCGCGAGTATCTCCATGCTGGTATCTCCATGCTGGTGACTCTGTGCAAGCTACTCTGCGCAAGCTACTCTGCGCAAGTTGACCAAGAGCTCCGCACGGAAGAACCCTTCGCAATGCTTTCGGGAAAAAACGCGGGAAAACCGAGAGACTTTTTTCTTTCTGGGGCGAGAGGAAAAAAGCCATCTACAGGTCACCTAAAGTGACAAAGGGGAGAAATGGGTTTTTCGCTCTCTTTCTTTTTCGGGCTCCCCGCGTGGACTTTTCGGGTTTGGGTTCCCCGCCCAATGCCCAGGTGGTATGCACAGCCCATCAGTGCCCCTGCCCCCCCTGAAAGCTGCCCCAAGATAGAGCTTTCAGCTGGGGCCAGAACGGCTTCCTCGTTCCCAAAAAGTTGCAATAGGGGCCTCTCTGCTAGGTCCTCCAGTAGAGAGGTTAGAATAAGTTGGTACCAACTTGTCTGTCTATTTTAGTGGGGGAGCCCTCCCCCAAAAAAGGCTACTGGGGGACCTAGTCTGATAACGCAGGTTCATTCACTTCTCCAGGGGTACCTTCCAATTGCATTCTTTCCAAGGATCCGGTTTCTAGAAAACCTCCGGAAACCCAGGAAAAACAGCCGGTTTTTGGAAAGAACGATGGTTGAAAAGAATGGGAAAATCAACCCCTAGAACTTTTGTTTGATGGAAAAGCCAAATTGGTACCCAAAAGGCCAACGCCAAAGGTCCGCCATGGATGGTGGATGGTTTGCCCCAGTATTCAAAGGTCCTTCCAATTAACGCAGGATGTTGTCCACAGTATGTCGGGTCTATTGGCGGGTGATCGGAGCAAACTGAACCCCGCCCTAAAAAACACCGTTTCCTGTCATGTTTCCTCCTGCTCATTTGTTTCCACCGACGGATGGGAAAACAAGAAACGTTTTTTTTTTGCAGCCCCCCAGTCAAAACGAACAGAACCAACAAGCTAGAAGCCTTTTGGCAGGAACAGTTAAGCAGACCATGTGGCTATGGGTCAAAACCCTGGTAATCCTCAGTGAACATCCCAATCCCCACTAAAATGAAGCCTAAAATGGGCGGTGCACCTACCCCAAAATGGGATCCCATTGGTGTTGACCCACGGCCGTGTCCTTTCACGGATCGCTGAACAAGGCGATGCCCAGAAATCCATCGATTCCCCCGTCGGCTAGGGGTAAAACGTCGCCCACAAAGTCGCCGAGGCACTTGCCGGGAGTGGCCACACCTCGGTGCTCGCGAGGTGGGTGGGTCGGTCGACCTTTTTTTAGGAGTCGGAGCCAAAAATTGGTGGTTTCCTTTCAAATCACATTGGAATCTCCTTTTTAGGGTTCCATGGAGCTTGGGCCATGGTGCTTCTGTTTGCCCTCTGACGATAGGTTGTGGGGATCTGACACCAATTCGGTGGGTGTGCCCCACGTCATTCCCTTTTATAAGACATTTGAAGCGAATGGTGGCACCAAACTGGATGAAAATCGATGGATTCATCAAACCGGTGATTCATAGGGAGGGGGGTCCGGGGGTCCATGCTAGCAATCTTTTGGGAAAACACCTAAGAACTTCCATCTTAAGAAACGTTTTTGAACCCAGAGCAGACATGAACCGACCCTGCTGATTCTTTCAGGTCAAGATGATTGGGATTTCCATCTACCCAAAATGTGGCAACCATGTTCTTTAGTCATGGGGCTTTGCAGGTCTTGGGCTGATAGACTAAACACTAGCCTGCCAGCAGTCCACTTTCTTCACGTGCCTGATGTCCAATCCGAGACCAAAAACACGGTAACGGAAGGTCACACTTTCTGTGATACCAAAGTGGTCGATTCCCATGACAGCTTGAGCACTTCCGAGAAAACTGTTGTCATACCACTTTCCAGCGTCCGCCCTCCCAGCGCTTCCAGTTGCCACCATACTAGCTAACCAGGCATGTTTACCAGGCTTTACATGATGGCTTCCCTAAAAATGTGGTTGATTTCCCACAAAATGCCATCGAGGCATCGAGCCGAATCGACGCCAACGGCTCCCGGGGCCACAGCTCAATGCACCGCAAATTCTTCTGCACCTCCGCATCGAAATGGCTCTGCGTCGCCTCGAGTCGCTTCGGCTTAAACGAGCTCCGAGTCGTTTCGGCTGGCCGAAGCGTCTGCCGAAGCGAATGAGCGGAATGGAGGAGTCGGAAAGGCAGAGGTAGAAACTTGACTTGGCACCCGGAAAGGGAAACCAAAGCTAGGAAAACCAAAGGAAACACACGGAAAACACAAAACACTGGACCCCGCAAAGCGTGTTTTGCTCGGGTCCCCGAATGGCCCGCAAGGGAAGCTTTGCCTTTGAACCCGTTGCTTGGCTTTGAAAAATCTCCGACTTGGTCATGGGATCTGTTCGTCGAGCTATCCGGGATGGAGCATTGGAACCCCGCCAAAATGGAGCAACAGTGTTCCTTTTGGTTTCTCGGAGCCAACAGAAGGAGGTACCCAACAAAAAAAGTTCACACCCACACGACTCAGCGGACCTTGTACTTTCGATCTACACGGCACAGCTTAAGGCCAAGCAAGGCAAAACAATGACAAGCGAAGCCATATGAAGGCTAGAGAGACTGCCGGGCTGCTTTCTGAACAACATACCACTTAAAATACCTGAGAGTCATGATAGTGCCTCCAAACGAAAGCAATGCTTCAAAGCAAGTGTGTATGTGTCAAAATAGGGGACGAGTTCCGTTTCGGATTTGTCACTTCTTGGGTTTGGTTTGATGTGTCTTAGACAAAAAGTTCGGGTACTTGTTTTGGCCAATTCACTCGGGAAGGGAGTTCCCGCCGCGTGGTTTGAAAGGGAATCTCTCACTACTGAACATGTCGCTTATCTTTCCAAGGGAGGTAAGCAGATGGAGGAATAGGGACCCCAAAAAAAAATGAGAGTGTGTCCCCTTTAGTTTCCCTTTAAACCGGCAAGAAATATGCTCAAAAGATAGACTTTCCCATATGGGCTTGAGAGTGTGGAATGAAATCAACACATGAGGGTTGATTAAAAGCTCCTTTACATGGGGTGACCCCTAGGGAAACCACCAAGAAAGAAGATACTTCAACCACATAGGAAAAGTTACCCATGGTCAAGACTGGGGCCCTAAATGGAATATTGATGAACCCCCACATCTCGAGGGCTACTCTTTCCAGGGATCTTTCTTTTTGGGGACCAAGGGAAACAGCTGGATTTTGAGATTAACCATGGTTGAAAAGAATGGAAAAGGAGTCAACCTCTGGAAGTTTGGGGACTTTGTTTCTTCATGTGTTCGTTGGTTTTAAAGACCCATAGACCCATAGACCCATAGACCCATGTCACCGTGCAGGATCAGTGCCTGCTTGCTTTCGTTCCCACCTCGATCAAGTGCCCACGTGTCAGGGCTCCATGGCTCCTTGGCCCTAGAACATCTTGGGGTTCAAGAATCAATGGTACCATTTTTGGGGTAGGTGCACCACCCATTAGTCCATTTTAGTGGTTGGATTGTGATGTGCACTGGGGGTACTGATGGCTTTCGACCCATTTCCATATTCATCAACCCCTAGAGCATCTTCAGGTGTGGGTCAAAAAAAACACCAGGAATCGGGCCGCAGGTTTTAGTCTATGTTTCCATTTTCCAGGGCAAGCCATTTTGGGGGTTACCCTCTTCTTGAGCCACACCCAGATCAAGATCTCCGAGCGCCGCGCCAGCAGCGGCTCCTCGCCCTCCATGGGTTCTGTGGCCTCGCTCGCTGGAGGCGGGGGGTTGGGGGGGGGTCGTGTCAGGGTGGCAGGATGGTCCTACTGTGGATGGACGAATTCCTCTTAGGCACCACCCAAGAATCACTGGAATGATGATTCCCCTGTTTTTTGCTGTTGTTTTTTACCAGCAAACACTGGTTTGCCATGGTTTTGCTCAAAACTAAACAGCTGGGGCGAACCGCGGGGTTTAGTCTTCGGTTCCATTTCCCAAGCTGCCATTTTGGCTCCACTTTTTTGAGCCACAGCTATGTCCCTTTTGGGATGGTCCTAGCTTAACACAAACTGACTCGGCTAGGTGTTAGCAGTATGAAAAAAGAATGACTTCACCTAAGGTGAACGAAAACTGGGAAGCCAAAAGGGGATCGCCCTTTTTGTTGGGGTTCCTGATTTCCGGTTTTAACACATGGCAGTGTTTCCCTTATTTTCAGACATCTCCAAAAAAAGGCCGCCAGGTGAGTTTACTGTGGTGATGCTTCAAGAGTGCCCCTTGCCCAGTCATAAAGATGCCAGGGCAAACGTAACAAACAGAAATGACGACAAACAGGTTCTGCCAAAAGCAAGATAAGCAAAACAGAGAGAACAAATCAAAAGATTCAAAACAAACACCCAAAGCATGGCGGCTTCACCGGCCTTGAGGCCGCTCAACAGCTCGTCGTGAAGCTGGTTCATGTACCTCCGATAGGTCTGAAAGATGGTCAACACTCAGGAAAAGAGTTGTAACCATGTCAAGGGAGCTCAGCCCAGGTACCCGTGCTCTTCAGGCCATGGAGTTGTCACGATCTGGTCGCATGGAAACCTCCAAACTGTTTCCTCGATCCCTTGCGAAATTGACAAACCCTGCTTCGCGGTCCCTCCAACTGCCATAGATCAAGGAAGCGGACCCCAAGCCAAAGTATTGAGAAACCAAACACGTCGATTCCGTGAGTGGGCAACTCACACTCCCGTGAGTCCCCAGGGTTGGGACATTCAAACGCTTCACATTCATGTAAACATGCATCCGTACTTCCAACTAAGCATCCTTCCATCCATCCATCTGTCTATCTGGCTGTCTGTCTATCTCTCTATCTATTCATCTATCTATCTGCCCGTCCGTCTATCTAACCTAGCTATCTAATTATCAGTATGCATAGTATGTCTAAGATATGTGCGCATTCCCTCATCTATGCACTGAATAGTACTTGTTCATTTCTCTCACATCTGGTTGCTTTGCTTCATACCTTCCCGCCCCCCCCCCCCCTTTCCCTTCAAAAAACCCGGAGGAAACTTGGTCGCTGTTGGCCCCTCTGCAAAAAGTTTCACTTTTTGTGGGTATGGAAACCCCAACTTGATTTCAACCTAAAAGTTAAGGTCTAAACCAACCAACCCATTCGCAGTAGAGAAAACCAACAGCACACCATCCCTCCCCCCCCCCAATTCCCTTCAAAAAAACCCAGAGCAAACCAACCCCCCCCCCCCCCCCAATTCCCTTCAAAAAAAAACAGAGAAAACCAAAAAACGTTCGCGGCTCTCGCGTGGCACTCCAGGAAGAACTCATGGGCGTCCTGCTGCCCCGAGCCGCGGAACATCGGCCTCGGACGCCCGGCGGCTCAAACAGCACAAAAACCGTTGCGGTCCAAAAACGGCTGGAGCCCCGGCAGATTGGAAAAACGTGGAAAGAGAAACAAATCGAAAAAATATGTGCTTTCAAGGAACAAGGGGGGCTGGTCCAACCAAGCCCCCTTTCTTTGTTGAAGCACCATTCCGAGCTTACGGAAATCGGCGTGGGTTCTGCTTCATAGTTCGTCTGCCCTGAAATCATCGTGTTTTCAGGATGGGTAACATGGAGTAAGTCCGCACCGGTCCGACCCCCATTTTTGTTTGACCCAAACCCAAACAAGCCATGTTCAACCAGAAGGGGCAGAACGATCTCGGCAAGCTTGACTTTCTTCTAGTGAATCAATGGATCACCCCACGAACCCAACTCAAAAGCTGCTTACCTAAGAGAACCATCAAACTTACATGTTTCCCCTATGATCATGACTTAGTTTGTTTTAGAGTCCCCCAGCCCCCCCCCTTTTGTGTGTTTCTAGGGCGTTTTCAAGGCAACCCAAAAGGAATCCAACCGTATCCTAGCTTAGTGGCGTTTGGATATGTCCAAATTTGGAGACCAACCAATGGCGGTGTCTCTGCTGAAGCCCCCTACCAAGCTGAAAAGGGGAAGCCACATGTCGCCAAACACAACTGAGCCACAGCCAAAACCCGCGTAATTGGAGGGCAGTAAGGGACAATCCCAGCCGCAACCAGCTGCGGAATTCCGCCTTCTTCATTCTTGAAGCATGGTTCTGGGATTGCGACCATTCTTGTACCAGGTTTTGAGCAAGTGACTCAACTCGCGGAGCAGGTGGTCCAAGCTCGCGGTTTGCCCGGAGAAACCGAGGCCCATTGGGAGGGAGGACTGGCACAGACGAAGCCCGTGGAATCATGTGGCCATGGGTCACAAGCCAAATCGTACCCCCAGTGAACATCCCCATCCAACCACTAAAATCCCGACTAAAATGGGTGGTGAATTCACCTACCCCAAAATGGTACCATTGGTTTTGACCCACTGCCATGTGGCTCCGCATGGAAAGTAACATTGAAGTTTCACAACCCTTGGGTAGCAACAAACTTTCTTCGTTGCAGACCCCCATTAAAATGAACAGAACCAAAGCAGAAGAACGACTGAGATGATGCCAACAACAGTGAAGGCAGACTGACCAACTCTCTACCCGACATGTCAACGAAACGGGGGTGTCTTGTTTGGGGGGCAACCCCGTTTTGCTTGGTCCTCAAGGGAAACCAAAACAATGTTGGTCCACTTACCGGCCGGGCGCAGGGTCTGGTTCAACCTCAGTCAAGTGCAAGTCTCTGTTGCAGCCATTTGGCTGTGGCTCAAAAAACCGGTACCAAAATGGAACCCTGGTCAGTGGAACATGGACCAAAACCTGCGTAACCCCTCCTGTTTAATTTTGAGCCACACCCATTTGGGAACGTGCCTGAAATCATGGACCACCCAAAAATAATGGACGTTCCTGTTGGTATCCTTTTAAACCAGCCTGAAAAGGACACACACCTGACCAAACTTGGAGCGCAAAAACGAAAGATTCTTGCTGGTTGAGATGTAAAATGATGGATGCCCAAAAAACAAAAACAAAGTTCAATAAACAACCATATGTGCTTGTTCAAAACAAGGCTGGCTGGGGTGACTACCCTAAAACTAGTACCAGTGGGGAAAAAGATCGAACAACCCCGCCCCCCAAAAACTAGAGGACGATTGGCCCGAAAGCATTTTTCCCCAGGTGCTCATCCAGCCGCGGAGACACCTTTTTACATCGTTGCGTCTGCGCGCGGCGATGCTCCATATTGTGTGTGGTCATATGAGAGCTCCATCTCATCGTCCTACCAGAGGAAACATGGCAGTGCTCAATCCCACATATTTACATCCGTTAAAGCAAGAATAGTAAAGCTCGTAAAGCTCGAAACGAATTACAAGCAAAAGGAAAAGCAATCAATAGCAAAGCTTACACGTCGGCCACAGTCTTCTGCAAAGCACGCTCGCGCAACTTAGCTCTGTGCAAGATGGCTCTGCGCAGCTTGGCTCTGTGAAAGTTGGCTCTACGCAAGCTACTTTTCGCGAGTGGCTCTGCGCAACTGGCTGTGTGCAAGTTGGCTCTGCACGAGTCTGCTCGGCGCAATGTGCTTTGCACGAACTGCGCCGCGCGATTTCTCACGAAAGTGGTCTGCGCAAGCTGCATTGTTCCAGGCTGCTGCGCGCAAGTTGCTCTCTGCAAGCTGCTGCCCGCAAGTGCTCTGTGCAAGTTGCTCTGCGCAAGTGCTCCGAGCAAGTTGCTCTGCGCCAGTTGCGCATGCGCTCTGTGCAAGTTGGTCTGTGCAAGTTGCTCTGCGCAAGTTGCTCTGCGCAAGTGACTCTGCGCAAGTTGCTCTGCGCAAGTGCTGCCGGAGCTGTGGGATGTAAAACGCGTACTTTTTTTGTACTTAAAAGTTGCGAATTTCCAGCCAGAGCTGCGGGAGTGTGCTCCGCGTCCTACGTTTGTACTTAAAAGCTGCGATTTTCAAGCCGGAGCTGCCGCGGACCAGGGGGGAATCGAACCCGCGACCGCGGGATTGCGACAGCAGGCGCGCAAACCACGAGACAACTTCCAAAGGCCATTTCGCGAGCAACAAAATCGCACGGCCACAGCGAGAGCGCTTCGACACGCACTATCTCCGCACAGGGTTCGCCGAGACTAAGAAGAATTCGCACGGCGCCACAGCGAGAGCGCTTCGACACGCACGATCTCCGCAGATGGTTCATCCGGGAATGTCAAAAACGCCAAAACAACCTCGAGTTTTTGCACCTCGACCACGCCGATCCCCGCAGAGGGGGGAATGTCAAAAACGCAAAAAAACCTCGAGTTTTTGCACCTCGACCACGCCGATCTCCGCAGAGGGTCGCGCGGGCATGTTGAAAATCGCAAAAAACCTCGAGTTCACCTCGACCACGCCGATCTCCGCAGAGGGTCGCGCGGGAATGTCAAAAAAAGCAAAAAAACTTGAGTTTTTGCACCTCGACCACGCCGATCTCCGCAGAGGGTCAAAATCCCGGTCGTCGGCATCATCCCCACCCCCCGCCTTAAAAGAGATTCTTAATACCGAGCTCTTTCTCTTTCTTTCCCGCGTGTTAAGTACTTAACCTAACTTACTTAACCTAGCCTACACAGCTCCTAACGCCGAGCCTCTACACCTAGCTCAGCTTGGCTCTATGCACCTAGCTCTACGCACTTGGCTCTATGCACCTGGCTCGATCCACTTCGCTCTTTGCACTTGGCTCTGTGCACTTAGCTCTGTGCACTTGGCTCCTTGCACCTCGCTCTTTGCACTGCGCTCTGAGCACTTGGCTCTATGCGCTTGGCTCTTTGCACTTGGCTCTGCGCAAGTAACTCAACGCTGGTGAGTCCATGCTGGTGCCTCTGTGCAAGTATCTCCATGCTGGTGACTCTGTGCAAGTATCTCCGTGCTGGTAACTCTGTGCTAGTAACTCTGCGCGAGTATCTCCATGCTGGTATCTCCATGCTGGTGATTCTGCGCAAGCTACTCTGCGCAAGTTGACCAAGAGCTGCGCAAGCTACTCTGCGCAAGCTACTCTGCGCAAGTTGACCAAGAGCTCCGCACGGAAGAGCCCTTCGCCATGCTTTCGGGAAAAAACTGATCTCCAGCTTTCCTTTTCTAGAAAAGGGGGTGTCCAATTTGTCGGGGAATTTGACTTGGGGCCTCACCACTCCAAAGCCCACCGACCCACGCGATCGTCAAAGGGGCGCAGCCACTGCGATCTGCTCGCGAAGCTTGGCCGGGCTCAGCCTCAGGTGGGACAGTCACTGAAGCCGCTCATGCCGGTTTTTGTGGGGTTTGTGTCAAAGTTAACTCCAGAAGAAGGTCTCTCTTTGGATTCCTTTCTCCCAAAACAAACCCACGTCTGCTCGCCCTTTGCGTCACCAGCAAAACGTTGGTCTTCAAATTGGCTAATCCCCAGAACCATGCAAAGAACTACCAAGGCGGCCGCGGGTCCCTTACTACCCTCCAAGTACCCAGCGTTTTGACTGGGGTCGGTCATTATTTTGATCTGTTTCTGGGGGTCATATCAAAGTTGGAAAAAATGAGGTGGCTTGATTTCAACGAGTTAGGGGGGGGACTTTGAGTAGTGTTTAAAAAATGTTTTTTTGAGTAGGTGAAAACAACGGCGAGTTTGATCCCGACTCCTTCACCTCTTCAGCGAATTCGAAGCGGGGGAGCTCTCTCTGCGGCTGTTGAGAAGCGGCTCCGGGGCGCCCGGCGCGGTGTCGAAGCGGCCGCCACCCCCAAGAAACCCCCCATCCCATGGGCTGATCTCCCAAGGGAAGTCTCAAAGCACCCCCTGCAAGAAAACAGAAAGCAAAAAACAAACACAAAGCAACCGCCCCCTTCAAGAAACCCCTCAAAAAACAAACCATGTGTGAACTTTATCCCTTGAGTTAGCTGTGCACAGGTTCCTCATCGGCGTTGGCTGCCAAGGTAGCTATTTATCGGAACAGAGACCTGTGCCAGAACCAAACCCTTGGAAGCAAATGCGGTTGGGGCCATTTGCACAACTAATCCCTAGCTTACTCTCTACCATCACTGCAAAACCGAACAAGGGCAGAACATTGTTCTTCTAATCGCCCAGACAAGCGAAGAAGGCGGCTCAATGAAAAGTGGCCGATGGATTTGTCTTCCTGTGAGCTTTGCTTTTCTCGGATCTGACAAGTGGAATAGCGAGGGTGTCTCTTCCCCAAGTTCACAAGGTGCCCTTTGGCTTTGGAATCCCTGAGTTCCGGAACTCGGACTTGAGTCACTTGAACCAAATGTTGCTGGTAGATACTGTGGATGGTTGAAGTCCATTTCGCACCACTTTGAAACCATAGGAAACCATTCTTGGTTGGGTTTTACAAGGGAATCGACTGATTCCCGGGTTTCTCAGGTGGTGCGAAATGGATTTCGCAACCCTCCACAGTATGTTTGGTAGACAACTGAAGGAAGAGATTCTAAGGCCGCGGGCGGCGCCAAGAGGGAAGTATCCTGCATCTTGTCCAGAATGTCGACCTCGGTCTTGAGACCTACCTCCATTTGCCTTTTCGTCCCCAGCAGGAACAACGAGACAAACATGACCTCGGTCTTGAGACCTAGCTCCATGTGCTTGCTCCTCCCCAGGAAACAAATCTGCAAATATGTCCAGTGAACTCGTCTTTCCCTCACCACCAACCGGGGTAAAGAAACAAAACTCTTCATTTCAAGTCGAAGGCTACCCTAGGTGCCCCATGGGCTCTCTAGTGACCCCAAATGAATTTCGAGCAACCAGTTTATTGACAGTCCCGGCGCTTCTCCCTATTCTGACATGTGGTTGGAATATGGTGGAATCAGATCATCGATATTTCCTGCTTTTACTGGTTGAGCGGGGAATCAGAGGGGGTCTGGGGTGGCAGAGTCATCTCCGCACGCAATCTGGGAGTCATTCGCGCATTCAATGCCACCGGGTCATTTGCGCACGCGATGTTGGGGGAAGAGGCGTGCTGCACGGGAAAGTGGGAGGGGACACTGCGTGTAGGGGGGTGGTACGTGCGCTGCGCTGGGTGGGCGGGGGGAAGTGGGCCGGGTGTGTTGCACATGACAGGGGGGTGGTACGTGCGCTGTGCTGGGTGGGCGGGGGTACACATGACACGTGCAGTCTGCTGGGTGGGGGGGAGGGGGGCGGTACGTGAGCTGTGCTGGGCGGGCGGGGGGGAAGTGGGCCGGGCGTGTTGCACATGACACGTGCAGTCTGCTGGGTGGGGGGGAGGGGGCCAGGCGTGGGGGGTGGGGGAGTTCACTGACCCATCAATACCTCTTAATCGCACAGGCCAATATGGATAGTTCAGCCTTTCTGTTCTTTAGGGGAGGACATATTTACCATGCCAAGAGAGCACAAGCTGTCAGCCCCGATCACCTAAATCATCAAGTCCATTCTCATGCCTGTGAGCCCAAAAAGCATTGAATGCACAGACGACGCCAGGATTGAATGCAGAAACGACCCCAGGATTGAATGCACAGACGACCCCGTGACCGCCCCACCCCCCGAACTTAATCAAATCAGAGAATTGTTCCTTTCTCTCACTTCATTAAAAAGCGCCCCACCCCTAACTGAATCAAATCAGAGAATTGTTTACCCTCTCTCACTTCATTAAGAAAAAAGGTTGGTTGATCCATCTGCGAGGTCCGTCCGAAAAACCGATTTGGCTCAGCTCCCGGGCGGTGCACTTGAAGAGCTTTCCGGCACAGATCCGCCGCGGCCTGGCTCAGCCGGGGTAGGCAGAAGGCCTAGACCCAGGGGCGAAGTCGCTCGAGATCCGCCGGAGAAATGAAACCAGGGAGTCTGGGCTGGCCATTTTCAGATCCCCGGCATGGAAAACACTAAGAACCTAAAAGGCTAAGGAACCGGATGGCTGGGAGCCACCAACGCTGAGTTGAAACCATAAGGTTGCTTAAGGTATTGGAGTTCGTCCATCAAGAGTAGTGAACCTCAAACGCCAGAAGATCTCTTTGTTGCTGCCACCAACCAACAAACCAAAAGAAACAACCAAAACCGGCGATCGATCAGCACGAGTTGGGGTTCCTTGATGTTCCCTTTTGGGCCAAGGTGAGTCACAATGAAAACCCGGTATCAAATTGGTCTACCCACGACCACGTAAATTAAGAAGGCGGTCGCAACTCTTTCTGGCTGGGACTGCCCCTTACTCACCTTCATCTACCCGGGTTTTGAGCACGTGGCCCAGGTGAACATCATCTTCCTTTGAACCGATGGCCGATGGCCTTGGTGGTGTTCCGGAACTTTAAGGGTTACCTGGCAAAGGGGCACCCAATGGCTAGGTCGTCCAGACTTGAGAGGTTAGAATAAGTTGGCACCCACTTTTTTCTGTAGTCTATGTAGGGGAACCGAATCTCCCAACCAAGAAAGAAACGGTAAAAGGGCACCTAGCTGGGGGACCTAGCTCAAAACACCGCACCTCCAAATGTACCCTTGAAGTAGGAATCGGTCCTCCAAACTGGTTGGTGTCCTGTCAGTTCCCGGGAAAACACACACACACACAACAAACGGTTTGAGAAACTCCCATCTGGTTGGTGTCCTGTCGGCTCCCGACAGAATAACACACACACACACACACACACAACCAAAGAAGAACACAAAGAACCTGGGTGTGTCCTTCTAAACTTTAGGGGGGGGGCCTTAAATGTGTGTTTTCCTTTCAGTGGTCTGTTCGTTTCCCTTGAAACCCACCCCAAAAACGCACCCCAAAAAGTGGCCCTAATAGAAAAAATCACGAAAAAAAAGCAAAAAGACGAAGAAGAGAAAACAACACGGGCGCGCAAAACCAGCCCAAGGCGTCAATCAAATCCCTGCACATCCATCGCTCGCCACTGCCCGCGCATGTCTCTCAGGTCCGTCACGAACTCCCGCAGCGCGCTGATGGCCTGCCCGCCCGGCGTTGGGATTTGCGGCGGACCTCGCTTGAGTTCGAGGAACCATGTGGCTGTGGGTCATAAATATAACGGTGATGTAATTTTGACCCATACCCATCTGACAGTCAAAACCCGGTTGTAAAATGGTCGTAATCCCAGAACCATCTGAAGAATAAGAAGGCGGAATTCCGCAGCGATTTATGGCAAGGGGATTGTCCTTTACTAACCTTCTACCCAAATCGGTTTTGAGTGTGGCTCACTTCAGGTCTCCGGTGGCGACAAGTGCGAGAAGAAAATGAGGGAATGAACCGTTTGGGGATTCTCCTGAAGGAAATGGGTTCCAAACACATGGGTTACATAGGATTCAAAGATGATTCTTTGCAAGCTGGAACCCCTGTGCTGGTGCGCTGAGTGGGAATGAAAATGGAATGAACCTGATGATTGCCGAATAAAGAGGAAACCATAGGGGATGGTTTATAGGGGTCATTCCCTCATTCCCTCAGTCATGCTGCTTTGTGTCAATGTTGGCCCTTAACACCATGAAGTGGCCAGATGACTTAGGTGGTTCTCCCAAAAGCACAGAAACCGCTCTCTCTGCCAAAAAAAGGTTCAACTTGTTGTGGGTCCAATTCGGACAATCGATTTCGACCAAAAAAGCTCTAGTCCAAAGATCCAACCAAACTGTCCTTTTCTTCAAGGTACCCTCTTGTTCTCTGCGGTGTTTCTTTGAAAAGCCAACAGGAAAACACACCGTTTCACACCCAAGACGAAGCCAACCGACGCCTGAGTCACAGCGTTCAGGTAGCAGGTGTTTCCTGCCATAGGATGTCTAAGTGGTTTTTTTCGGCGCAGCTTTAGCTGGGTGGGTCTTTGTGCATTCTGAGTCAGCTCAGGCACCTCGAATCATGGAAATCAACAAAGCAAATGTCAAACACCAAAATTGGGCTGTCCGGTTTTCACATCGTGTTTCCTGCTAAAAGTGAATAACTTGAGGGAGAAATATGGAAGCCGCGCCCCAACTAAAAACCTAAATGTCCGTTTTCTGATCTGCTAAATGCGACTGTTTTAGTGGGAGAAATGGACACCAGGCCCCATGAAAACTAAAAAAAAACAACTTAAACAGGGATCCTTACATTATACACCTGAGCATTGCCTTGTAAATGGTGGGTTCCCTTGATTTTGGTGGAAAAGCCATGCTTCAAATGGGCAAAATGTATCTTTTAAGGAGCCCTGCTTAAACATTTCAGGAACCGGACAGCTGGGAACCGCCAGGGTAGCTGTTGGGAAAACGCAAGTAGAAGCGAAGCCCGTTAACGGCATGTGTTGGAAAGTGTCTGCAACACCTAAAGGCCCACGTAAAATGCTGGACACCGAAAGGGCTCCGTGGAGAACCGTGGTTTGATGCTTTGATGATTGTGTGTTGTTTTCTTGCTTCGGGGAGGGAGGTTTCTCGGCTGCTTTCTGCTCCCCTGCTCAAAGTTTAGCTTTTCGTGGTTTAATACGGAAAACCCATTAGTTGGCAGAAAGTTGTTCAGTCCTAACATCCCTTGGCAAAATGCACCAAAGGTTTGTTATGTTTATTTTGAGGGCGGGTTCGAAGACTTGTTCCCATTTGGGATCAAACATGTGGCTTTGTTGCGCTGGGAGCCGCTTCTACCCGCGGCGAAAGCCGCTTCTCAGTGGTCAGCCCCCCCCCCTTTCAAGTCCGCGGCGACCCATCATGACCACAACTTGCTTGACGTTGGAAGGGGAGCAAAGAATTACATTTTAGCAGTTAAGTGGGGATTTCCCACTAAACCACAATCAGCAAAAATGGGAAACATGTTTCCCAACAACAACCATGACAAGGCCGGACATGCGAACTGGCCGAAACAACCGAGCTTGTGTTCAAGCAAAAGCTCCAAAACGGAAGACCTTGCCGGAGTGATTGTCGGACAAACCCAACATGAGCGGCGTTTGCTAGCTTATCCCGTACGGCTTGTATAGGAAGGGGTGGTGTCCATTCTGAGTCATCTCAGGTACCCATGGAAATCAACAAGCAGTCAAAAAACAAAAATCGGATCGGGGCAAATACTATTTCCTTTCCTCCCAACAAAAGGCATATGTGTGGTACCTGGAAGCTCCGATCGTTCTCCTCTTCGAACCTGTCACTGGCCATGGGTTAAACCCCGTACCCAAAGTGAACATCCCAATCCCCACTATCATAGACTAAAATGGGTGGTGCACCTATCCCAAAATGGGATCCCATTGGTTTTGATCCATGGCCTGGGGGAAACCCAAAAGGTCAGATCCGGTCGAATCGCTTTGAGAGACTTCGCTCGAGAGCGAAGGTCACCCCGGGTAACAAAAGATTCAAACGGGCGAAACCGAAAGCGCAACAGGTTGATTCGGTTTCTCTGGCCCCCTATGAAACCTGGATCGCCTGTTGCGATCGCATTTTTTCCATCTACTTTAACGGCAACGGTGACTAAAAAAAGCAGCCATTTGGCTATCTAGGCAAAGGCTTGCCACCTGCCTCCCGCTCTTTCAATCGCCGCTTGGGCTCCCCGCCCAGGTTCTGCAATCCGAAGGAGCCCAAGGCCAAGGAGGACCGGTCGCGGTAGCCACGGTACATGGAGGAGTCCTGGAGTTGCTTTTCGTTCCGTGGTCTGTGAGTTCATCTTGTGTATTTCTCCGCGTTTTGTATGCCAATTGTTGGTTTTCTCGGTTTTCCTTTTTTCCGCTTCTTGTGTGCTTTTGTTGGTTTTCGCATGTTGCTTTTTCCGCTTTTTGTGTGCTCTTGTTGGTTATTCTTGTGTTTTCTCTGCGTTTCGCGTATTTTTTCCCGCTGTGTGTGTGTGCGTGCTTTTAAGTTGGTTTTCTTGTGCTTTCCTTCCGCTTTTCGTATGCTTTTGTATGCTTTCTTCTTTGCTTTGGGCGTTTGCTCCAGCTGGCCGGTTCAGTTGGTACAAGCGGATTTTTGCACTACTACCACCACACCTAAGTCTGTTTGCCTTCATTTGCTTGGTCGGCTGGTTCACCTTGCGTTGGGCTGGTTTGGGTTGGCTTTGGTTGGGCTGGCTGGGCTTGAGTTGGCTTGGCTTGGCTTGGGTTGGCTTTGGTCGGGTTGGCTTGGCTTGGGTTGGCTTGGCTTCGCTTTGGTCGGGTTGGCTTGGCTTGGGTTGGGTTGGGTTGGCAGTTCGCCTGTTTTGGCCAACCCTAGAATCCCTCCCCTCGCCGTTCAGCTTCCGCGTGCGCCTGCGGGGGGTTGGAGGGCCGCCGCTGCAGCGCGGAGGAGCGGGGCGGGGGCCTCGCTCCGCGTCTCCGAAGGACGAATGACTTCCACGGCCCAATTGTGTCATAATCAAAAGCCGGTATTAAAATGGTCCACCCAGCACCATGTAAAGAAGTAAGAAGGCGGCCCCAGCTATTTATGCTTGGGATTGTCCCTTACTAACCTGCATCTACCCGGGTTTGCATTGTGGCTCGATTGTGGCCTCAGAGTCCCGGGACTTCTCTGCATCCCTCACATTTCAAGGAACTACCGCTGGATGGTGACGCGAAATCCATCCGTTTCGCACCGGTCAGAAACCCGGAAGTAATTCCATCTCCTTGCAAATATGTCAATACCGGAAAAGCAGTGGTTTCAAGCATGGTTTGAAAGTGGTGCAGGATTTCGTCCATCCACAGTAGGAATGCACATCAGGCTGGGTCAGCCCATCAAGCTAAACTACAAAAATACTACATTCACCAACTTGGTCGATGCGATTTGGGCAAGCGTCTGGAGAAAACATCTGCAACGGGCTGTGAATCAGAGCAGCAACGCGTGCCCTTGCAACATACCAGCAACGGCTAGAATCTGCACATGTGGGGGCAGTAATGGGCTTCCTCAAGTGTGACTTTGATGAACTTCGTGATTGCTTTAGTGGTAGTTTCCATTTAACCCACAAGTTAAACATTTGGCCATGGGTCAAAATCTCGTACACCCGTGAACATCCCAATCCCCACTAAAATTCCGACTAAAATGGGTGGTGCACCTGGGCACCTACCCCAAAATGGTACTATTGGTGTTGACCTACAGCCATGTAGCAGGGGATCCGAAAACCGGCAGCCCAGGAACACGAAGGCAAAGTAATTCTCCGATTCTCTGATCGGCCCCCGGCGCACGCTGCAACGGCCGCATCACCGCATTTGTCCGTGCCCTGGCAGATGCCAAGGGGATCCGGCAACCCCTAGAGGTCTAACGGCCCTTTGGAATGGTCAGGGTTCTGTATATTTCCTCCTTAAAGCTCACCCCGTGTGATGTTTGAAGCCACAATTGGTGAACAGCCCTCCCCCTCCCTCCCCCTCAGAGGTTTTGCTTGCAAAGCAAGTGGTTTTGGATGTGGACAAAAAAATGGGTGGCGCACGTGCTCATCTGATCGAGTGGGTTGGGCCAACAAAATGCCAATATGTTCTTAAACCAACTAAAAATCTAAAAAACCTAGCAAACCGGACGGCTGGGAACCAGCACTTTTTTTGGTTGCCACGAATTGTCAACTCTTTGTGCTCAACTTCAAAAACGATTCAAGTCTCGGACAGGGAGTCTTTGTGGTACGTTACGTTTGTCCAGGAGGTGATCCCGCATTGATTGCAAAAAAAAACGCCGTTCGAACTCAAACCGGCTGCTTTCCTTCCAGGCTTCTGGGTAGGTTCCTATGATTACACGGGCCAATGGGAAGCCCTGGGACGACTTTCCCGAAAATGGTGTGGCTTCCTAAGGCTCTCAGACCAAGAAACTCCCCGCGCCAAGGCGGCGACAGCTTCTCAGGACGGGCATTGCAAGGCGAGGTCATCGCAAGATCTCGGAGTCGGAGTGCGGCTATTTTGGGGGCCCACCCGCCCAAACCAAAATACAAAAATGGGTGGTTGTCCTTTGGTGTTCCTTTAACCCCACCAAAAAGGGGTGTCCCAAAAAAAGACAGACCCGTATCGGGGTGGCCCTGCTTCTTCTTCTTCTTTTTGAGGAAAAGGGTGCCCCTCTTGGGTGAGTGAAGCAAACGCGAAACCCTTTAGAGAAACCACGAGTCTTTGCGGGGTATTTGGGACAGACCCAGCTTGGATGGCTCGTCTTTTTTAAGGGCCCCCCAAAATGGCGCCAGGGTGCCGAAGAAGAAAAAAAGAAGAGAAAAAGAAGAAGAAAAATGTCAATCTGAAAATGTCACATAAGTGACGGGACCCGCAACTGGTAGGCTTCAGGGAAAAATTCGCCTTGGTTTTGCGACCCCACGGGAAGCGGCCCTGACCCCCCCTTTCAGCTGATCGCCGCTTTCTGTCTAGGTAAAGGAGGCGGCTTCGACCAGGCTGGACCAGGTTGCGGCGGCTTCACTGGCGGAGCCTCTGTCGGGGGTGGTCTCCTCATCGCTGCTGATCGCCGTAGGCACCCTCTTCTTCGAGGAGCTGCTGGGCCAGCCCGTCTTGGGGGTGCTCCTAGCTGAGGCCCCTCCCGTCTCGTGGCTTTCCCTGCGCCAGAGTCGGCCTTGTCCTCAGAGGAAGAAAGCTTTGTCATCCTTCCCTTGGACCAATTGCCACCAGCCCCATCCTTGATGGTGTCCAAGATTGTGGATGCCAGGAGGCTCTGCATCTTAGTGACCGAGCCCTTGATCGAGTCCGCCGCCTGTAGCAAAACCTCATGATACAAGTTGCTACCCACCTCGATCTCTCCAGACAGGAGCGACTGGATCAGCATGCGGTCTGCTAAAAAACCTTTGTGGGCTCCCACGCCATCCTTCTGCTTGATCCCCCAGAGCCAGCTGAACCTTCTGCACCCCCAGTTCAGCCTTATCTTGGAGTGTGTCCCCCCTGAGTGAGTGGAAGAGCTCATGCACCACTGTTGCGGGATTGGTGTGAATTGGCGGGAGTACCAGCTCCGCCCGCTGAAATGTCTGGGGCCCCAGTTGCAGCGGTCTAGCGGTGACCTTGTGATGTATGGGGGCAATCGACCTTACTGGCCCCACCGCCCTCACAAATCCCGCGGCATTGCGCCCTCTCAAATGAAATTGCGCCAACTCGTCTTGAATCCCCGAAAGGTAGAACCAGAGCAGCCGGGACTTGGCCTGCCGCATATCTTCAACAGTCAGTGCAACCACACTCTTCACGCCGTCAGCAGCTGTGCGAACTGTTCAGTGTCCTTATCTAGCACAGGAATGGGATCATATCCATAAGAGACACTTGTGTTCGTATGGGTACTGGTCACCGAACTCGTGATACGGACGGGCAATGTAGTCCACACCCTATTGGTGAAGCTGGAAACAGCCCCACCCAGTCCTATCAGGAGGATCCTTCCATGCTCTCTTACGCACTCCTCAACCAACACTCGAACAAGATTTCACACACCAGACTTACAACTTATCTATTGCTCTCAAATGCATCACCAATGTGTCGGACCTCTTCACTATCGAGGGCTTGGTCAAGGCAACCATTGTTATATACCTCCTCAGCTTCGGTTCCACTCCATCGTCCAGGAACTCCATGGTATCCACGGCTTTCAGATAAGTTGAGTAATTACACCCTGCTGTAATGGTCATTCAGTTCAGGAACAGAGCCTACAGGCGCATTCAACAAAGCCCTCAGCCTCTCCAAGCTGGTTCTCCTTATTCTTCTTAGCAGAAGCCATGATTCTCACAAAATACGACATTTGAGCGCCGCAGCCATCCATCCATATGGCACTGCGCAGCGTACGAGAACTTGCGAGGCTACCGGAGCCCACTATGCAGAAGGGATATCCCGAGAGACCCCCAGCCAGTACTCCTATGCGCCAATACGCAGAGAACATCACAGTTCTCCTCCCCTGTTTAGTCCTGAGGCATTGGTGCTGGCGAGGAGGGTACCTTGTCTGGAGTACAAGAAGCGGCTGATGGGCAGGATCAGGAAAAAAAAGGATCTCCGCTATTCCGGCACGCATTGTTGCAAGCCCCAACTTCGCTTACCAGCACAACATCGTATTTCTGCCCTGAAAGCTGTTCACCCAGGCCCAATAAGAGCGCCGCGCGACCGGCTTACCGCAATGATGCCTGTGCCAGCTGACTCGGATGGTATTGGACTTTGATGGGGACAGGCCCGAAGCTCAGACATGAGGCCGCGTGAGACCATTGTGGGAATCGGATGCCAGCATCCATGGCACTACCCCCAGGTGGCGATCGACCAGTAATCCTCACACAGAATAAGGCCAAGATTGGTGCCACTGGATACTCAGACAGGATTGTAAGGCTTGTTGGCTTGTTGCCTCCCGCATCATGGTTGACGACAATGGCGGCTTCCTACTGGCCAAGGGCCATTGGGTGCTTAGAGAGATGGTGATGCTCATGAGGCAAGTGACGCAGGACTGTCTTGGAGCTCTAGGGTTGGCCGCACTGGTGATACCTGACACCATAAAGTCATGGGTCATGGCGGGCAGCAACATTATGGCGCACTTCCACGCGAGGCGGTACCTGATTCATTACGCCGGTTGCGGTGCGGACTATTGCAGTGGCAAAGATGCTACACCCCACCCTGACAACTTGGGTAGGGAACCCTCTTTCGGGTGGTTGTGAGGGAGTTGGCTGGGTCTCCAAGAAGAGGGATCAGCAGCGATGAGGAGACCACCCCCGACAGGACAAAGGCCCCGCCGGTGAAGCCGCCGCAACCTGGTCCAGCGTGGTCAAAGCCGCCAGCTCCTCAAATCGCTGGACCCCGCAGGTTTGTTTTGCGGTGGAGCCAGGAGCCACACCTTGGCCGGCAGGTCCAAGTCTGCCACTCACCAATGGTAGCCTAGCCTCTGCACAAAGCCCCGGTTCAGCACTATCCCATCCTCATAATTGAGATCATGAGGGGCACAGCAAAAGGAACTGAATGCCGCAGCCGTTGCCTGCACCAGGTTGGAGCACACCGTCGGCGGCTCATTGAGGCAAATGAAGGGAATGCACTCAGCTGCCATATGATCTCGAGGAGCCATGCCTTGCCGGCGCCAGCAGATTCGGCCTCTTCGAGATGGCCACAGGCGAGCAATTGGCAACAACGAGCCCCTCGCGAAAGCCCACGTACACAGTCCATTGGGAGTAGCTCAGGTATACCGCACCACCGGTAAGAGCGCGTCTCGGAGCTCCGAGTGGAAGGTCATGTCATGCCCCCGCCCCTTCGTGCCGTAGTAGTTCATGGTGCGACCGGGGAAGATGTAGGGAGGGTCGGCATAGATGCGCTGCCGGGGCGCCAGGCAGGGCAGAGCGCGCAGATAGGCCAGTGCGTCCTGATGCCGCACGGTCACATTTGTCGGTGGCCGTTGCAGACGCCGCACGTGGCCGCTGCTGTGCGAAGGAGCCCCACTTTCCCGAGAAGCTGTTGCGCAGCAGGGTGTGTGAGCAGGCAGCCCGACGCCCGACACGGCCTCTCTGAGCGCCCGGTAGGAGGTGCCTGAAGTAGAAGCGCCTGTCCACCTTGCGCCCCACCAGGCGCAGCAAGGAGCGCAGGAAGACCGGGTCTTGCCTCAAGTAGCAGCGGTGCAGGTTTGCGACGGGCTCGAAGGCGTCGACGCCGCGCACCTCCAGGCCCGGGCGCCGGGCGGCAAGGTAGTACTCCAGCTTTCAGGAACCGAAGAAGGGCGAATGCAGTACAGTGACGTCGCCCAGCAGCCGGTCCAGGTGTGGAGCCAGCCACGCCTTGCTTCCCATGTATTTCAGACGCATGCCGGCCTTTAGTTTTATCCCAGAAAACCGGGAGCGACCTGCAGAATCCCATATCGCTCCCGCACTCGCCGCCCGCGAGCGGTCTGCCCTTCGTCCTGAGCATCAACGACGTGCCAGAGGCCTGGGAGCTCTACAGCCGGGCCGACTCCATTATGAGCCTGTGCTCGGGCAAGAACAGTTCCAAGCCCGAGCTGCTGGTGCTGCATCGGGGCAATCCTGTCGTCAGCGCAGGATTGGGTGGAGCAATCCTGCGCCCGACGCAGGATTGAGTGGAGCAATCCTGTGCTCGGCGCAGGATTGAGTGGAGCAATCCTGCGCTGGCAACAGGATTGATTGAAAGGCGACTCCGGCGGCGATGCTGCGAGAACCGTGTCACTTTCCGGACCTTCGGCGCTGCGCTGCCTCCTATGATTGAAGAAACTGAGGAGTCTGTATAAGTACACGTTGGTCGACCGTTTCAGGAAGAACTTCTTCAGCGTGTTCTTGAAATAGTTGACTCCTTCGTCAGGATCTTGCAAGAGGTCGTTCTGGAGGACTGCCTTGTACATATGAGCGTCTCCCGTGAGACGGCTCTTGAAGGAGTGGTCCTCTCTTGGATGCTTCAATAATCGAAACCCCGCTCAGGCAAACTCGCCTGCTGTCAATGGCCCGTCGCTTCGCCGAGAACCTGAACTCCTCCTCGCGCGCCGGGGGGGGAGGGGGGGGCATGGGGCGCAAAGGAAAGGCTGCCCGGTGGATTTCCATGGCGAAAAAAGGATCGGCATCCGATTTTTTGGGGTTGGTTGACTTTACTGGAATTGGAACCCTTCCCAAAAAAATGAAAAAGAAAAAAGGGCACCACCGCGCAACAGAGTGGGGAACCGGCTCCTCGAAAATGGCTGGAAGCAAACTTCCAAAGTGATGCCGGATTGCAACAGTGACTGAAAAAAACAGCAACTTGGCTATCTAGGTGTTTATTTCAAGCTCCAGGAACTTCAACAACAGGTGGGCCACGGCGCTCGCTGTGAGACCCCAGCTCGAAAAGCCAACAAGTGCAAACAATGCATTTGTTTGATGTCGGTACATCTTTGCAAATTGTATGACTGATTTAATGATCATGCTACGAATCAAAGCCAAAAGCCCAGCTATCAGAACTATTGTATTTATCCCACAAGGAATGTGGCGTGGCTCAAAACTAAAGAGCTAGGGCTACGCGATTTTATTCTTTGCTTCCATTTACCAGGGTTCCATTTTGGGTACCCATTTTTGACCCACAGCCATGTAAAAAAAGAAGAAGCACCCCAATAAAATAGGGCCGAGGCGATTCGTCCGCCTCTTCTCCTGGGGCATCACCGAGTGGGTTTCAAAGCGGCCGTGCGCAGCGGTGGACCTCGGAAGCCAGAAAAAATCTGACCAGCAGCTGACCACCCCCTATGAATCAACCCCTGCCTAAATAGACAAGTTGCTGTTTTTCCATCCACTTTACCCCAAAAACCAGAAACAGGGACCGAAAAAACAGCAACTTGGCTATCTAGGTGCTTTTTCATATGGGGGGCGCCCCTGGTTTTAGTGGGGGTTCACTTTTGGAGAGCACCCCCATAGTAATAAACAGGGTTGCGTAACAGGGGGTAATCATTAGCTATGGGCTTGAAATGGATGCATAGCTATTGCAACAGATCTTGGTGTAAGATAGCAAGGAACATGAATGGCAAATGCAGTAAACGGAGATGTCAAAATCACAGGTAACATCTGGGGTAGCCAGAGGAAACCAAAGACCTAAAGCAAATTTTGGGCGCGTGGTTTACGACAACCCCGAAACGGCCAGACATGTATGTATTGTATGTAGAGAGAGTGAGAAGCGAGAGAGAGAGAGAGAGAGAGAGAGAGAGAGAGAGAGAGATGTCAAACTACATGCTTCACTTCCTGCATTTGTGTTGCATGTGCTGCAGGCCTTGAGCTCACTACATCGCATGTGTAAAAGGTGGATTGCTGCAGACTACAATCGGTTGACTGTTTGTTTGAACACTACAGCACTTGCACTTGGAAGCAAAGTAACCACCGATTTTAACGTGGTAGCGGAGCTGAGATCCTAGCTCCAGTAAGCAGTAAGTACTACAACCACAGCAACAGCAGTCACATGCCAAACTACTACGACATGTCAGGAGGCAGCATCAGCCTCAGCACAACAAACTACAGGAGCAGAGAACGGGCCAACAGCAGACACAGTAGGAGCCACAACTACGGGAGCAGGAACAGAACAAGACAACGACGTTCAGAGACTACATAGATACAAACTGCCACCACCCTTCTTCACTGGTGACTACTCCCAGCTTCGACCTGGTGCTACAACTAGCACAAGTGGCTACACGACAGATTGAGGACACAGACATAAGAGCCCACATACGCGACCCTACACAAGCAACAAAAGCAGTAGACCTCTCACGAGATCACTACATCCTCATCAACATCTGTCAGGGAGCAGCAGCTACAGTAGTAAGGCAAAACCGCTACAAACGGATGTGAAACACTACGACTACTACACAACAGGTTCAGCCTACCAGTAGGAACAAGAAGCGTTGGCTACCTTACCAAACTACTGGAACCTACATTCAACGAAGCGCAGTTTGAAGAACAATTTCTACAATGGGAATACGACATCAACCGCTACGAGAAAGACAATGGAACAGCACTACCAGATGGAACCAAAATAGCAATACTACTCAACAAAACCAAAGGAGCACTGCAGCAACACCTCCAACTGCGAGCTGGACAGATCACAAACTACATCGAGATCAGAGCACTCATCTCGGACTACTACAAGACGATTTCAGCCTTCACTAGATCACTTCAGCAGTAGGAACAAACTACAATGGAGAAGCTGCACCAATGGATGCTGACAACATATGGAGGAAAAGAAGAAACTACAAAGGCAAAGGAAAAGGAAAAGGCAGCTACAAAGGAAGCAAGAGCAAAGGCAAGTACAGGAGTAAAGGACACTACAAAGGATTCGACAAAGGCAGCAAAGAAAACTACAACAAAGGAGGATACAACAAGAGCAAAGGAAAAGGCTACTCAGGATCCAAAGGATATGGATCAAGCAAAGGCTACAAAGGCCAAGGAAACTACAGCAAATCAAAAGGAAAAGGAAACAACAACTACACAACATGCCATCGATGTGGCAAGCCTGGCCACTGGGCACAAGACTGCAGAGTGCCAGTGTGGCACATAGGAGAAGGAGAAGAACTACATCCACTAGAACAAGAACAAGCAGATCATGACAACAATGAAGAACTACCTCAGGATGTGAACGACACTTGGGACTGGTACTACGAAGGAGAAGAAGGACAACACGAGGTGAGCTACATGGAGGAAAACTGGAACGACTACGACTATGACAACAGCTGGGATTGGAATGACAACAGCTATGAGGACACAGCAAACTACATTGGAGGCATCAACAAGTCACACCTTACCATTGGATACATCAGACAAGCAAACTCACGACTGCACAAACACAAATCCAAATCACTACTTGGTAAGAGCACAACACACACAACATCATGGAACGACCACAGCAAGAGCTTTCAACAATTCCTACAAGAAGACACCACACAGCCACACTTTGACATAGCAGCAGCAAGACAACAACAAAGGAACAAGAAGATTGAGGACACTATCACACACTACATCATGTACTCCAACTTCAAGTCATACCACCACCTGTTGATCGACTCAGGAGCATCTACACACGTTTGCCCGAAGGACTACGCACCAGACCTACCGCTACAACCTTAACAAGAAGATTCCTGTCTACGGCATCAAGTACGTTCCCTACAAGCAGGACAACTTCAGGATCATGATACCCTACTACGTTTGTGATGTGAAGTATCCAATCCTCAGTGCATCAAGACTACTTGATAGAGGATATGGACTTGACTTCACTCCACGACACTGCACCATCACACATGGACAACAACAAGCACACCTTATAAGACACTCAGGACTTTTCTACCTACGAGCAGAGAAGATCGACATCCCTACAGGATTCGACATCTACCCAATGACTACAGACAATGGAAAATCCATTGCTGTGATTCAACCTACGGAGAAAACAGTACAACAACAAGAACAAATTGCACCACTCACCCACACAGACCAAGGACTACGACAGATCCTTGGTGGAAACACTGACTACTGGAAACTTGATGGTGACTACGCCATCAGAGTACACAAACGACCACGCAAAGCATTATTCACACCACACAACAGCGGTTGCCCAATACCTGAAGGAGAACTAGATGATTGGCGACTAACCATCATCAACAGACAAGGGCAAGAGCAAGAACAACTACAAGAGAACCCAACACAACTTTCCAAGCAAGAACTACAACGAAGACTAGAAGGTGACAACTGGACTGGAGAAACCAGATTCAGAAGAAAGATAACACCTACACACAGAGCAACATCAAAGACCACACCAACAAGGCAGAGCTCACAACCACAACGGCTAATGGACACACCACCAACCAGATCAAAGATCCATCTACGAGCACCACAAAAGATATGGAGACCTAAAGCAGCACCTTCTACAGATCTTGACAACAACCAAAGGAGACAATCCACAGACCACTCACAGCACAGGAGGACAACAAAGACTACTGGGAAAGACAAGGTGAATACTGGATAAGACACCACACAACACTTAGAACAACTCTATTCACTCCAACAGATGGACCAGGACATCCACCAATCAGCACACTTGAACCTCACAGAACTACAATCACTCACAACAACTTTGGAGAAGTTTCGCAACGCAAAGATGACTGGACAGTCATGGGCAACGCAGCACTACCATTTCAATGGAAAGGAACAACAAGGTTCACCGTGAAGAAAGACTACGAGTACATCCAGGAGAACCACGATGAGGAACAACAACACGAGCATCATGAAGCACACAGAGCAAGAGGACTACGACAACCGCAGCAGCCCACTCCACAACAAATAGCAGAACACAACTTGACACACCTACCATACAGAAATTGGTGTCCAATTTGCGTTCAAGGCAAAGGACGCCAGGACAACTACAAGAAACAACACTCACGACAACCCATCATCCAAGTGGGTTTTGCGTACATCAAATCACAACAAGATCCGAAGACCACACCAGTCTTAACAGCAGTTGATGTCACTACACAACTGTGCATGGCGGTCTTGGTTCCGGACAAACCATCAATGATGGACTACATGATCAACAACCTACAAGCATTCATCTTTGAATGCGGAAGAACACAAGGCATACTACAAAGCGACAACGAAGACACACTGAATGCACTACTAAAAGCAACAGCATCTAAAGTCGGCTCAATGACTGTACGACATTCACCATCCTACAGCAGCAACAGTCAAGGAAGCGTTGAGCGACTACATAGAACACTTCTCGGACAAATCCGCGTCGTCAAAGCTCAGGTTGAAAGCAACTACAGCATGACGATGTCCACAAAGCACTGTCTACTACCTTGGATAGTACGACATGCAGCATGGACGGTAAATCGCTACGTCATTCACTCAGACGGCTACACAAGCTTTGAACGCCGCTGGGGAAGAAACTACGAGCGAGCAATCTGCGAATTTGGCGAGACACTACTTTACCTTCCACCACAACACAAGAAACTTCCAAAAGCAGACCTACGGATGCAGAAATGCATCTGGCTCGGAAAAGTTTCCGAAACCGGAGAAAACTACGTCGCAACGGAATCAGGCGTACAAAAGGTACGAACAGTACGGAGACTACAACCGGACTTCAAATACGACCTCGCACTGTTGAACAAAGTTTCCGGCACACCATGGGCACCACGACGGAACACCTACAACCCATCGTTCGCAACACTGTTGGATACGCAACTACAACCGTCAGAGAAAAGAAGGTCCACGCAAGATTTCGGACAACAAACGAACGCTACGGACGACATCGTTGCGGAACCCGCAACAAAACAACAACGCACTACACCACCTCCACGACTTCCGTCCACATCGACGTCAAGTTCACGACCACTACCGGATAGTCCTATGGCTACTTCACCAACCGGACGACAACATCCACCACTACCAGCACCACCTCGACAAACACTACGACGTTTAACTCCGGAAGAAGTAATGCAACCAACGAAAGCACAGAAGACCTCAAAGGACACTACAATCAGATCAACGGAGCAAGCAACCAAAGAACCACCACCACTACGACAGAAAATCAACGCAGTGACACTTCCCAACGGCAAATCCATTACCCCCTACACAAACGACGACACCTCAGAAGACCAACCCATAATCTTCGACAACGAAGGTTACGACGAAACACAACTACTGGAAGGAATGAAACACGAGTCAAACCAAATGAAGCTAACTGACGTCTACGACAAAGTAGATGCGTCTACCGTCGACGACAACGTCATCAGAGCGATACCTACAAGATGGGTACACAGAAAGAAAGGACCAGGAGTACGAAGCCGCATCGTCGCAAAAGGCTACACAGAGAAGATCGAGGACGAAGACTCCGTCTACACCACTGTTCACGACACTCCGGACACTTCTCGCACTACAAATGTCACGACCAAACTGGATCGCGCGACTAGGTGACGTCTCTACAGCATTTCTACACGCAGCCATCGCAAAAGACCACGACGGTAAACAACGTGACGTCTACCTTTGGCCACCTAAAGAACTTTGTCCACAACAGGACAAAATCTGGCGACTAAAGAAAGCCATGTATGGACTACGCAGTTCACCAAAAGCATGGCAGGACTACCTGGCTGAAGTGTTACAAAAGCTCAGCTTTGTAAGACTAAACTCAGAACCTAACGTCTACACCAATGCGACTCGCGACTGCTACATCATGGTCTGCGTGGATGATCTCTTGGTACTTGGTGACAAGACTACTGTCGACTCCACCTTCGAGGACATCCAGAAGCAGGTCCTACTCAAGCACATCGGCTACCTCGAACCTGGCAAACCACAACAATCTCTTGGAAGAAACAGCGACCACTTTGGCAACTACTGCAATCTTGGACTAAAGGACTCCTACATCGACAACATGATCGAGGAGTCTGGAATGAACAACTGCAACTCAGTGAACACTCCAGGAATTGCACACTACAAACCAACAATAGAAAATGAAGCACTACTTGACCACGAACAACACAAAAGGTACAGAAGAATTGTTGGCAAACTTCAATGGTTAGCATACACACGACCAGACATTGCATACTCCAAAAAAGAACTAGCACGAGACCTCACAGCACCTACAGAACTTTCACAAAAGAGAGTCAAACATCTACTACGCTACTTGCACGGCACCAAGCACTACAAACTCACCATAGAACCAACAACAACAACACTCAGAGCAAACACCAACAACATCCTGGATCTCGACATCTTTTTAGGAGCAACAGTTGCATTTGGCAGCAGAACACAAGCTACAATAGCACTCAGCTCAGCAGAGTCTGAACTCTACGCCATTTGCACAGGAGTTAATGAGGGACTACACCTCAGAAACTTCCTACTTGAAACCAACATTTGCAGCAAGCTAAACCTACGCATCCACACAGACTCCACAGCAGGCAAGAGCATTGCTAAACGACAAGGCACCAGCAAACGAGCAAAACACATAGACCTTAAATTTCTCTACACACAAGACCTCATCAAGCATGACATGATCAGAATCCTGAAGATCAACACACTCCACAACAGCGCAGATTTGTTTACCAAATACATCAGCAAAGAAACGCTACACAGGCTCATCCAGAGCAATGGAATACGCATTTAGCACTACGAACGACCAGCGCAGCAGTTTCACAACAACAACAACAACAACAACAACAACAACAACAACAACAACAACAACAACAACAACAACAACAACAACAACAACAACAACAACAACAACAACAACAACAACAACAACAACAACAACAACAACAACAACAACAACAACAACAACAACAACAACAACAACAACAACAACAACGACTTTGCACATTTCATGTATGTAAGTAGCTACATGTAACACGACACTTTTGGTATGTAAGTAACAGTAACTACATGTATTTGCACTTGCACTTTTGGCGGCTGAGTCAACACTACAGCATGCGCCGCCTGCCTGATAGCAACTACTCAGGCTCATTTCGTTTTTGCCCCGTTTCACTACATTCGCACTCCACTGCAGCCATGGCCGCTCCATCTACTGCAGATGCTACGATGGGAGATGCGACTACACCCGACAGGGCGTCTACACCGGAGGTGGCTGTCACTACGGACTCCAGCGACCATGGAACTCCACCACCTCAAACCTACAACGACTCCAACTACCACTTCAACCATCCTACACCTGGCAACACAGTCTACTACAACCCGACCACAGTGATGGACCAACTACACATCACCGAGCACCAGACAACCACTACACCACCACTGCCCGACAACACACCCTACACACAGTTTTTTCACTGCACTCACACTCGAAGAGTATCAACTACTTTCACATCAACAAGCAACTCCACTTGCACAACTGGACTTCACATGTCAAGAGACGGCAAGGTGACGTCCCGTGGGACGCTATGCACCGAACCCTCAAGCTGTAATACCAACCACGTAGAAAGGTGTATACGGACGATGCCGTTATAGCCGAACCCGTGTAAACGTTGTAAGGGAGAAGGAATGATAGTTACAACAGTAGTCCTGACAAATGCAGCGCAAGCGAAGTGTTTTCGCTCTCAATGCCGATCACGTATGTATGCAGTCACACATCAGATCTTGAACCTCAATTGTGTCTTGAGCCAAATGGCGATCAATGGAACTTGGGAAGCAACACCAACAAGGACCTCAGAACAGCTACCCAATTTCGGCACGGGGCCTAGAGGGTTTTAACATCCCCCATTTGGGTCGCATTGTTCATCATGCGGTCCAAACACCACAAAACGTTCCACTGGCCACGGCTTCAACTACGAAATCGTGTCGTGCATTCTTTTACTTGCTATCACTACACCGTTCATTCGCTGTGAAACATGCCGGGTTCGATTGTACGAAAAGTGAAACATTCATCCTCCAATCGAAGCACACATCCATATGCAGGTGTATATAATACACAATCGTCACGTCATTTGACCACCAACGAACAATCCAGCTGCCGCATTTGCGCATCGCGCAGCTGTCATCCATAAATGGGTTGGCCGCAAAAGTCCACCAGAGGCGCCTGCTTGTAATCGGTCTGCATATTTCCGGCAAAGAAACATCGGTGAGTAATCAATGCAAATCATAGCCATTCCAGATACCATGGACAATGCATAAATAATGAAAAGATATCATCTATAAGGTAATAGTTCCATCCATGAATATCCAGAGCGTCATAGTCATCGGAATATGTAACCATGTACACATCCAATCATCTTGGACACATGAATATAAATCATGACATAAGTCGTTCCACCGAAACAGTGTCGATGTGACGCAAGTAACAGATGGGGACTGACCCACATCGTACCGCAATCAGCATCTTCACGAAGCATACCTGTCCCCAATGGACAGCCTATGGGTACGTCGGCGGAACTCCTCGTCCAAGTTCTTCTGGGCTTCTCGTGCCCGGACACACTTCTTGTTGTAGTCCTCTGGCAACCAGTGCCCTTTCCGAAGGCACCAATCCAGCAGGGGTGTGTCGCATTTGTTCGGGTCGATGGCCGAGATGATGGCGCTCACGTTGACCGTGTAACCATTCTTGCCAAGGTTCAGGCCATCCCTCACGAATGATATATACTTACAGTTGAAAGCTAGTGCAAAGCATCTGAAAATAATATCACCCACCGGGTGCACTCGGTCCTTGACCAGGAGCTTCATTTCTTCCTTGGTGACATCGAGGATTCTCGCTGCAATCCACAGCTTGTAGAATGTGTAAAGTCCCTCGCATTTGCACACCATCATACGAATATAATCTTCACGCTCCTCAACCGATCGGAAGGATCTCGACCGAACATTCTCCGACTGAGAAATTTTCTTCGCTGTTGATGGTAAGAGTATACCTTCCTGATCCTGATCGGTGATGTTGGGGTACCTCTTGAAGTCATTGTGATAAGGGCAGCCCGGCCTCCCTTCGAGTCCGGCATTCATCGTTCTCTCCTCACCACCTTCAAACATCCCCCACATCTTGGACAGCTGGAGTGCGATAAATCCTGCCATGTACTGAGCCTCACGCGGCTCGTCAAGGCAGATCGCCATCCGTTGGGAACTTATAATGTCCCGTGACGCCAGATCGGTGTCGCGGTAATGCCAACCGCTGTCTTCTTCTTCTGACGCATAGCCGGATGTATATCCTTGCGTGTCCATGTCGTCATCTTCTCCCGGAACTTCCTCCGCTTCGTCTTCATCCTCCTGTGCTGCCGCATCGTGGTTAGCTTCTTCCTGTGCACGCCTGGCATCTCCAGAGACGTTGGGGTTTTGGTTGTCCTCCTCGTCATCGGATTTGATGTGAATGTAGTATCTTCCGATGGAGATCAGTTGTGCCTCGCACTCCAGGCATAAGCAGAAGCAGGTGGGGATCGCGGTCGCACATGATGGACATATCCGGCACCTCAGTCCTTCCCATGTCTCATCATTCAGGATGACGACTTTGCTGATTTCGTCCCGGACCTCGTTGACCTGTGCATTGAACTCCTCCATCTTGTTGTTTCGATAGAGTTCGCAGGCACGATTAACCATGTCAACGATGTAGTGCAGATTATCGGCACCTGTCTCAGTCTCCGGCATCCTCTCGCTGATCTTTGTGACGTTCTGGAGGAACATCGCAGCCGACTCTTGGGATGAGTTGACGAAGCCAGGGCAGATCTCGTTCTCCACACACTTCGAGTACGCTCTCTTGACGTCAGCGTACTCCAGGCGCTTCCCTCCGTTGCTTTTGCCAATCCAAATGGACTTGACCTCATAGAACGGGATCACGTCAAAGACCATGAAAGTCCCATTAGCCGCGACTCCAGCTCCATACCGCGCGAGGGTTGCACTGGGAATGTAGATGATCGCAATCGGATCCCCTCTCCTCACGTTCCGCAGCGTCGTCTTCGTCGCCACGTTCATCTCATCCCATGGAGCAAACGCCCCGAAGTGCAGTGCCAGCCTGTTGCCGCCATCGATTCCGCCGGGGACTAACCCACAGCGTACGATGCTTGGCAGGTTTTCCACATACGTCACATGGAATGCTCCTCCGAGAGAATCACCCATTCTTGCGGAATACCTATTCGCCAGTGCGGATGAGCTCATGAATCCAAAATCACTGTGACCGGTTGTGACTCGGATGCACCAAGGTCTGTACCATCCATCGCATCTGTTGAACATCCTGTCGATGTCGTCCCGATCCATGCCAGCTTTGGTCATTTCCTCCCTGGCCGCCCTCGTGTCGTTCGGGTTCATGATGCTCGGAAACCTTGCTGCCAGAACCTGAAATCTCGATTTCCTGTGTCCAGATTCCTGCCACTTGATCACCTCCATGATACCCATGTATCGTTTCGCTCTCGAGGTGTTAGGTGGGAATATGTCGTTGTTTCGGTCGTCAATGACTGCATCAATGTCGACCCAACCACCTTCGTCGCACCTGAAAGCACTTCCTCGGCAATTGCCGATTTTGTGTCGAAGGACTCTGCATAGGTCGTGAGATAGCTGGTTTGCTTGGTCCCTTGTAGTAAATACCGAGCGATCATCACCAATCCTGCATAGTGGAGCACCGTCGAAAGGAGCAATGCAGAAGTTGACACTCTTGCCAAGTTGCATCACGTCCACTTGCTCAAGGATTGCACCTTTGGGAAAGTATTTGGGGTCAACGATGGACGCATACGCCCATGGCAAGTGCACATCACTCACATCGCCATACTTCGGGATGTAGCACGGGATGGTGTCGCATCCCACCTCGAGCGTTTTCTTGAACGTCCTGCTGTCCCCGCACGGGTTGTAGGTGAGGTCGACGCCACCACATTGTAGCTCTCCTCCCTCAGCCGTGTCAGCCATCTCCACCAAGTTAATGGTGTAGCTGTACATCTCAATTGTTTCTTTCCCTGCTTGTCCTCCTTTCTTTCTTTCCTTGGACGTTGATGAGGACGGTTCCTCCGTATCCCCCATGTCTTCATCAGATGAAACAGGGTCACTGCTGAGTAGCTCACGGAGCACCTTCATCGCCTTCTCATTTCCAGCAGCCTCCTCAATGTCCTTGCAGTCGCCGTCGTGGGCCAGGTTCGCGCACTTCTTGCAGATCCCCATATCTCCCATGCACTTCTCCATTGACTCCAGGAATCCTAGTGCCGCTCTCCGCCCGTCGATCACTCGCTGCTTCTTGTCTTCCTTCTCAGCATTGGGCTGAGAACTTCGACTCGGGTCTGGTGCTTGACCAAGACCCTCATCTTCGCCCTCCGTGGCCTTTCTCTTGGAACCTTGTGCAGAGGGCTCGGTGATCAGGGATCGTGGATGTCTGGGCTTGACCTTGTTCATGATGTCAAGCACCTCCTTCGTGGGCACGCCGAGCTGTGCGGACGGTTTGTTCCGCTTTCTGTTCTGGCCCGTCGTGTGGGTCACGTTCCCAGCGAGGTGTCGCACTATTGACTGCTCGAACTCCCTCTTGATCTTCCATGCATCCTTCCACAGTGGCAGTTCGTGCTGGAAGTACGACATCACCTCAAAGAATCCCAACACCATCTCGACAACGTCTCCCAAGGATTCCTCGTTCGTGGTTTGTCCCAGGAGTTCATACATCGTTCCTTGGTCGAGCACACTCTTGATCCAGGACGAATATGCCACATTGCCAAGATCCTTGTCTATCAAGAAGATGGACATCCTCTCCTCGACTCCCTCGGAATTCTTGCACACGATCACATCCCGGGATGCGCACAATTGCTTCCCGTGACCGTTGTTGTAGAACTGCGCTGCTTGATCCACAGTCATGCTCACGAATCCCACGTGAGAAAGCTCCTTCTTCAGCTTTGAATACACGAGCTCCCGTATGATCGTGATCATGGCCTGGATGTTGTTGACGTCCACCATGAGGTTTTGAAGGTCGGGGATTGCCACCACGCATTCCGCGAAGAGGCGCGTGTACATTTTCTTCCCCTCGATAGACATTGCAATACCGTTCGTGTCCGCGTTCCAGTTCGCGCAACAGTTCACGCAAGAAGAGGGATTGTACTTCGAATTCGGTCCGAGCACCTTCGACTTGCTCATCTGCATCTCTTTAGCGCAAAGTTCGCAGATAAACTTGCTGAGCTCCGTGACCGTATACCATCGAAGACGTGGATCACCGACATCGGCTTTCCCAAAAGCATCCTGCTCGCCGTGTCCTTCATCTTGCTGCTCTTGTTTCCTCTTCGATTGTGCAGTGAAGGTCGGCTTGTACTCGAACTTCACCTTCGATTCCTCCATGTTCTTCGGGACGTTGAACCGAAGGTCGGGCTCGTTTATGCACGTCTCCTCCAGCTCACGCACAAACGCGTTGCTTGGTGCGACCGCATCGATGGATTTCTCAATCAGCAGTCGCTTCAGGAGGAAATGTTGCAAGTTCGAGCTCCCAGGGATCTTGTAGTTCTTTCCTGTGAGCGCATGGACCACGCGCCACAGGCGATCGTTCTCGGTCACCAGCGCGCCTGCCGCCTTGCAGATCTCGCTAACCTTGTTGGCGATCGTCCCCAAGTCCCCTCTTCCACCATGGAAAGCAACATCGCGATTCACGCACACCACGACCAGGCCCTTGCATGTGTTGACGAGGTCAGATATCGCCTTCTGCAGGGAGTCGATGATGGGGTTGGCGGTCACCTGCCATCCGCATCCTCTCATGCACACCCAATCATATAGCGACATCCAGATGTGCACCGACATTGGTGAGTCATCCATGTCTCGCCTCCGCCGTTCAGCGATGAGCTTATCCAGCTTCTGCAATCGGGAGATGATATTCAACGTGTCGTTGGGTGAGGAGACTTGCTCACTCGACCCATAGTATGATCTCTCCTCGATGTTTGTCCATCCCTGTTCGTTGACCATCATCTGGAAGGTCTTCGTGCTCCCTTTCGAGTTGACGGCCCTCAGGGGCCAATCCAGGACCAAGAAGCTCTTCTTGTGGATCATCATGTCGCGAATCGTCGCCTCGCCAATGGGGCTCCTCTTCTGCCTATTGATAATCCGGTTCAACTGTCCAGGTGCGTTGTCCGGGTTCTTCTCCGCCTGAATCAACGCGTTGATGGCTTTGGCGCCCGGAAGGCGTCCAGTAATCAAGCATCCTGTTTGGGCACACAAGAAGGCATACAGCTGTAGCCATGCCGCGTTCCCTTTCCCAACATATGAAAGAATGATCTTCTCCGCGCTGGTCTTCTCCTCGAAGTGCAATAGCGAAGAGGTCAGGCATCTCAGCATACACTCCCAATATGTTGCGTTCTTGCCTTCTGCAAGACACGGCCCAAATACAGTTTGTATGATTGGGTACCCCGTATTGTTGTCTATGTTGAATTTCACATTGACAGTCGCGCCGCCCAAAGTAATACCCCCTTCGAATGAAGTGTAGGTATCATGTCCAGCAGTTGGGTTAATAATCACCCATCTGTCGTCGTCACCGCCAGAGTTCATTCGGAAAATGGAGTCAATGATCTCGTTGTCGATCTTGACAGCATCGTTGGCTTGTGACCCCCCACTTGGAGCTCCCGGCTGGGGGACTGACCCACCAGCGGTTTGACTCCTTTGTCCGGAGCTTGATGCCGACTTCTGCTGTCGCTCCGTCTTCCGTGGCGGCTCCGTCTTCGATGAGCCCATCACCCACCATGTCGGCTCTTCCCCAACCACGAAATCCTCGGGATACTTCTCCAGTTCCCTCTCGATTTCATGAATCGTGCAGTATTTATTCTGGAAGAATTCGATCATGACGTCCTTCTCGGCCTTCTTCTCGATCTCCTTCATCCAGCTTACCCACTTGCGCCGATCTTGGTTCTCAGCGGCCCTGTCAGCCGCGTGCGGTGCCAAACTGATGGAGTTGATGTTCATCGCAGGCAGCTTCGACTCATAGATCATATCGATGCACCATAGGAAATCCCTGGCGTACTCGATCTCCCGGTAGAGATCGTTCAGCTCCCTTTTGTCTGGACGGAAATAAGCTGTATACGACTGATCTTTGGAGTCCTTCTCACCGAGCAATGGCTGCAATCTCCTCATGATGAACGATACGCACATGAGCGAATTGACCGCCCCGATGCACGCATCAGAGATGTCACTGGGGGTTGACCCACAGATCATCCAGCGCAATAGGTTGTTCTGGCTGGCATTCTCATCCCTCCTCAGTGCATATGCGAGGTTCTTCATCGATGCCTGCAGCTCATTCTGGTAGACCAACCCAAGGTCCCAATTCTTCTGGTAGTCGTCCTTGGAACCACGACCGTAGGAGTCGATCTTGGGAGCCTTGATCACGCTCAACGTGAACACTTTCCCCCAGTTTCGATCTCTGTACTTTGCAATTCTCCGATCGTGCCTCTCAAACTCTGCAGTCGTCTGGAACTCCTCGGAGCTCCTCCACCTTCTCGATGACGATGCCCTAGATGACTCGTCGCTGATGAATTCTTTGTATACCTCCCCAACCGGGGTGTCCTGGTGGAATGCAGCTTTGAACGACCGTTCATCGTTGTCCTCGGCCACGCCTAATGCGAGATCCCAGATGTTCGCGATTGACCTCAACATATCCGCCCCTTCTATGCAGTACTTGGTTATGTCGAGCAACTCGGGGTTCTTCGCTAGCATCGTTGCCTCACCGCAAAGTTGGTTCAGCGCCGACACGATCTTCTTTCCCTTGCTGCAGAATTCCCTCCATCCAAGCATACATTCGTCGGCAGAAAGCTGTCCGAAAACTTTGCTGATGAACTCTAAGGCAACCCTCATAGACTGCCCTTCACCTTTCATCATCCCGCGGCCCTTGGCAGAGTAGTACGCAGAGTATGCATAAATAGCGGGGACGCCTATGTCCTCGATCCACTTCACGCACATACCCAGGTCGCTGCTCATCTCCATCCTCTTGGGTATCCTCTTGCCTTCCTCGATGGCGTTCTTCACCAAATTTCCCAAGAAGATTGCTGCTTGCCTAGATTTCCCAACAGGCACGCAGAAGAACTCATTCGTATTGACGACATTCGGATTGGCAGTCATCTTGATGATATTCTCCAGAACCAGGAAAACCCAAAATAAGCAGCTGCAAATGGAGCCACGGAATTGTCCCAATGCGATCCCAGCTTCAGATTGAGGTGACGAACTCGTCCAGCTCCTCCTTGAAGCTTGGGGTTCGGGACTGACCCAGCTCCCCGTATGCACCAGAGGTTCGGGACTGACCCAGCACCTCGGTTGTGCAGTTGGGGTGGTGCAGATTTCGCTCGCAGTAGCTTGGTGCTTCCGCGATCTCCTTCGCGTAATGCAAGCAAGAGCGAGTTTCAACGGTGCCGGTTTGAGGCACCTTGCTCGAGCACGAAAACGGCGAAGGATCACACCCACAATTATTGACGTGTACAACTGGGTTTCTTTGGTTTCACGACCAGCACAAGGTCCATGCTCATGGTTTCCATTGCATTTCTTAGACAACGAGCCACCAAGTTCAAAGTTCCATGAGACAACTCTCCATGGTTTCTTGATTGGCATGGGTTTCTTTGCATATCTTTGTTTCAAGCCATAGCGACACCCATCAAACTCGTGACTAGTCCCATCATGCACAACCTCATGCAGTCTCTCATCTTTCCAATAATCACAACTTCCAGGCAACTCAAACAAAATCGCAGCTCGTTTTGTCATGGCATGCCGTTTGATTTCAACGAACCGTTCAAACAATCTCCAAAATTCTCTTTGTTTGGCCTCGATTTTCTCTGCGGTGTCAATTCCGCGAGTCTTGTTGAGGCGTGCCCATGATGATCCCCCCGTGCAAGGCCCGGCGAAGAACAACAAATCGGAAGGTTTGGTAAGCACATGTCTGGCGATTCTCCCCCCGTACTCGCTCAGTAAGTCATCAACCAGAGTTATGGTGACAACCTGCGGCCCGTCATGGCGGGCAAGAGCAGTGAACCAGTTACGTGGTTCGGAACATGCCATCAGCACGATGGGCCGAGCCAAGTCAACACTGTAAAGAGTGACGACTGTGCGAGTTCTCATACCAGGAAGCGAGACATGAACAGGAGCGCGAAGCACACCACCGTCATGTTTGACCATCGCGAGTTCAATACCCGGCGCTAACTGTGGCTTGTGCTTCACCGCAATGCGATACGGAACAAAACAACGACCAGGGACAAGCTGCTCGTGATTGATATGCAGACAACGCATGAGCAATTTCAATCGGAGCAACGTTTCCAAAGCAAGGTCGTTAACACACTTCAACTCTATGCGCTCGTTCGACAGTTCTTCAACAAATGCGGCCAGCACGGACTGCATGTCAACATCCCCGGACCCGACGTGAATTGGTCGTGGTCGTGGAGACCGTTCCCGCGCCGGTGCAGCGACCGGTACGGGATGAAACTGCCAAACTGCGCGTTCAACCCAACCATCACTGAACTGGCAATTGTTCATGTTTTTAAAGTTTTTTTTTGCATTTTTGTTTTTTGGTTTTTCGCTCAAGTTGTTTTTCGGTGGGAAGGGGGGGGGGGGCAGGACGGGACAATAATAATGCGCCTGTGTGCCCATTGTTGCGAAAGGCTTGATTCCTGCAGCATCGTTTTTCGCTGGCTGCTCGCCTTCGGTGAGTCGGAACGGAATTGTTTTTTTTCATCTCGTTTGTTGTTTGAGGGCTCGGTGGCTTGCCCCGCCCCACCCCCCCTCCTCCCAAGCCCATCAATGATTGACGTTGTTGCGTTGGCTTGCGCGGGTTCGGTGGCTTGCCCCGCCCGGCCCCCTTAAACAAATCCTTTCGCTGGTTTTGGCGGCATGCCCCATCCAGCAATAGGGTGCCCAGCTCCCCCTTCCTCCAAAGTGAAGCCCGCCACCGATTGAAGTTGTTGCATGTGCTTGTGCTTGCGGGTTCGGTGGCTTGCCCCGCCCGGCCCCTACGCCTTCTGCAAGCAAGAGGGAAGGCGTCTCAGGGCAAAAGAGTCTCACAGGAAAGCTGTGAGCTGACGACCGGACATGCGTGATGCGACGCAAGAGCCGCCCAAGTCGTATGTTTCTTGCGGATCATTTTTTTCAAGCGGATAGATGTGTTTTTGCAGAGCAGATGTGATTGTTGCGGTGTGCGCTTGCGGGTTCGGTGGCTTGCCCCGCCCGGATCATTTTTTTCAAGCGGATAGATGTGTTTTTGCAGAGCAGATATGCTTGTTGCGGTGTGCGCTTGCGGGTTCGGTGGCTTGCCCCGCCCGGCGCCCACAATGACTTACGCTGGTTTCGGTGGCATGCCCCATCCAGCAGTAAGGATTCAGAAGGGGCGCTTCTGAAGCCGCCGCCCTTTTCCGGAAGCGTTCTCAGAAAGGCTTTCGTGTGTAAGGGCGGCTCGAAAAACAAGACTTTCGTGGGAAGTCTGCCTGCAAGCTGCGGGCGCGCGCATTGTTACTACCAGACTTTTAGTGGGGCCTGGCCCCACGCCAAATCTGGACTAGTGACCTTAAAGTTTTCCTGATTGTGCGGTTACACAGACTCAATGGCGACAGCTCAGAAGGCAGTTGTTTTCTATTGCTTCCAAGGTTTGGTCACTGCGGCCCGCTTGCAAAACCATCCGTGCTTGGCAAGTCAAGACGCGCTGTGTTCGCTTGGCGGCTCTTAGACAAGTTAGCAGGCGCGGCCGTGTTTCGGTGGCTTGCCCCATCACTGGCGTGAAAGCTGCAGCCATGTCGATTGCTCTCGTTGCTGGCGTCATCGTAGGTTTCTTCATGGGCGTGGTTGTGCCCATTGGCGGGAAGGGCCTCAAAGGCGGCAGCGCGGCGGGCAAGGGTCAGACTGACGAGCAAGGCAGCCGCAGCAGCGACGGTGTTGGCGGCTTACCTCAGCCAGAGGCCACTGGGAATCCACTTGCAGGAGGCAAAGTAGGCTCTGGTGGCTTGCCCCAGCCTGATTCGGCGGACCCTGTGCCGCAGAGCGGCGAGGTCGTGATTGAATGCCAACGGGCCGCCAGCGAGTCCGAGGCCGGACCTGGACATTCTTGACGACGGTGTTGCTAGGCAGCTGCAAAACTGCGTCGCGCAGTAGCTTGTGCGTTGGTTAGCCTAGCTGGAAGTGTTTCGGCGGCTCCTTGCCTCCTTTGTTGCCCGCACAGGGCTCGCAGTGGCGGCCGATGGACGACTTCTTAGTGGTTCATCGATGGTTGCAATTTAGTGCCCAGGCCGGCGGAATGTTGGCTGTGCACATGCTTGTTGCATTTTAATTCATACATATTCCCGCCTGCGCGGCCAGCAATGCATCCACCTGACTCGGAAACCGTGCGTGAAAACAGCCCTGCCGCCCACAGTTCATTCTTGACGTGGTATTGCCACATTCAAACAGAGAGCCCAACAGCATTTCACATTCATGGATTAAACTGCAGGCATGCAGCGTGATCGGGTTTCAACATTTGTCTGCCGCAGGTCTGACGCCAAAAGCATTGCTGGGTGGCTTCATGGACGCCACCGGGGGCGCGCTCAACAAGCAGGTGCGGGTTCTGCACGTTCAGATGGAAGAGAGCAGCTACTTCCAGCGGTACGGAAAGTTGATGGAGCAATTCTATTGCGTCACCAAGGATTCCCTTGACATGCCCGTCCGCAACCGGAAGCATTTTCCTGGCACCAACCGAAGCAATACGTTGGGGCCGGTGGTAAGCCCGCCACTGACAAAAGAGCAATCTCACATGATCCCATGGAAGGTCAAGAAGGGTGTGGTCTGACAAGTGCAAAGGAAGCTGCAAGGTTGGCGGGGCCGCGCCTGCGGGGTCTGAGTCCTTGGTGAGGAAGCCGGACACCCTGGAGCCCCTGTCTTTCCATTCGCAGCCATGGCAATTGTGGGCAGAGTTCATTCATTCGCACAATGTGCAATGTGTCATTGACTTCACGGTGGGCCCCGGGTACGCTGCCGAGGCCGCCCTTATGGAGAAAAAGCCTTTCTTAGGATTCTGCCAGACTAGTCTTAACATGAATGTCGTGCGGCAGTACCTCTTCGGCCGCTTGTGGGCACACATGCAGAGCCCAAGCAGTCAGTATTACGCTGCAGAGCTGCGCGACGCTCTGCAGGCCAGTGCTTTGTTTTATGCACAGACGCAGTGTTTATTCTGCTGCTTTAATATTTCACGCCAGTCTGAAACCAAGTGGTCTCGCCGTGCCTGCCAACCACGACGCAGGCGGACAGCGGTGACAGCAACTTGACGAGGGGCAAGGCCGGAGGAAAAGCGCCGCCGGTGAGCAAAGCCAGGCTGGGCAGCTTGGCCCAGTGCCTTGTCCTGCCAAGAACGGGGGGCCGCCGAACAGTGGCTCGGCGCTGGTCGACCTGGTGGAGAACATGCTGAAAGCAGCGCCGCCTGCTCCAGGCGCCGGACCAGCCCCCAAGCAGGGCAGACGAGTCAAGGCTAAGGCTGCCGCGCCGCCGGCCACTGAAGACCCAGCCGAGGAAGAGGAGGACGACCCCACGGACAGGGAGCCCAACTGAGCCGCAACGCTGGGCTTTTGCGCGCTCTGCCGCGGAAGTTTGTGAGTTTGGTAACCATGATGTGGCTCAGGCGGCGTGGCAACCATGATGTGGCTCAGGCGGCGTGCCCCGGCCCGCGTTGGTGGCTTGCCCCAGCACATTGGATTTGTGTCGGCGGCGTGCCCCCGCTGCTCTGCTGCAGAGAGATGTCAAACGCAGATCGAACGGTGCTTAAAACATGCGGCCAGCCAAGGCAGGACGTCCGGCGTCATGAAGTGCTGAGGATCAAGGGTTGCCGAGAGACAGTCCGGTCACGTCCATCCAGTTTCCCACATGACACGTACGCTCGCCCGATCAGCTTGGTCCGCGGAAAAAAACTTAAGTTTTTTTCCACAGACCCCATTTGTCCAGAGGGTCTCCGGTTTCCATAAGTTGTCTCCACAAACCACAGCGCTGCGGACCGTCGAGTGGACTACAATTCTTGGATTTCGGGGAACGCAAAATTCCCGGTGCTCGAACGTTTCTAGTTCTTTGGACAGTCCACAGCGCTGCGGCTTGTTGAGTCGACCTTCGGATTCCAGAGGCCCTCTGGACAGGAACTTCGTGCGTAAACTTAAGTTTTTTTCCGCAAGCGCCCTCTGGACAGAGCTCTGGCCCAAGCTGCCCAGAATGTCCGCGCAGAGCGCATGGGCCCGCTTTGGCAGGCGGTGGCTGGAGGCTGTGCAGTGGGACACAGGCGACTTCTCCGTCAGCTGTGCTGCCTGCAAAGCTGCTGGGCATGTGTCAGCGGAGTTTCGAACCATTGCTTCACTGCAGGTCAGCCACTTCCGAGACCATGAGAAAACCAAAAGGCACCAGGCCGCAGCATCAAATGAAGACATCCGACTGCGCCTGATGGCCCCATCTCTCGAAGAGTTCATCGCAGTTCTGCGAGCTACATGCAAGGGAAAAGATGGCGGTGATGATGGGATTGCCTGGTCCGGCGGCAAAATCCTTCGCCGAGCCCAGAAGCTCAAGTTTTGCTTGGCCGAGTCGCTGCGGGCTCGCGCGCGACAAACGCTCAACGCTGCCTCCTGCGTCACTGTGCACTCGGACTGCTCAAAGACGATCCTTGTCTTGCGAGGGCAAACGTGCGCAGAGGAGTTGCGTCTTCAGCACATGCTTCTGGGCGCACGGAAGCTTCATGACTTCTCTGCGGTCGGAGTTGCCACGGCTGTTGTGCATTTGCTTCATGATTTGGCCACCCCTTTTGCTGTTGCAGAACAATTCAAGGACTGCCTGAAGCCAACTGTGCCAGCTCAGGTGGCTTGTCCCCAGCTGGACGCAGTTGCGTTTCAGCAGTGGCTTGGGCGCGTTGAGGTGTTCAACGCCGACGCAGCAGCCGACGAGCAGCTGGCGGGACAGCTCTTGTCGTCGGAGCACGAAGCTTTTGCTCAGCTATACTGCGATTTGGCAGACATGGGCACGGGCACGCTGCAAGTCTTTCCGAACCTGAAGTTTGTTAACAAAGACAAGCCCCACGCAGCCCGCAGGACCCTTTTTTTGTTTGTGGCCATGCGATTTTCACCGCATGTTCTTCGAGTGTACTGGCCCTTCTGCCAGGATAGTGAGTCGCACTTGGAAGTGTGACCCTGTGCTGGACACGTTGGTCAAAAAGGTAGTGATGAACAAAGGCAGCATCGTCCAGCTGATCCACCACAGCGACGTTGTGCGGGTGAAGTATGCGCAGGAGGTGCGCGCCATGCAGTACAACCCGATGTGGAAGCAGAACTCGTCCAAGTTCAGCGCCGCCAAACACCGCTTCGACACCTGGGCGACCCCCTTTGCCAAGTTGTGCCTGACAATGGAAGCTGTTCTATCAACAGCGCAGTCCCTACATGATGAAAGAAAACAAGAAAGGGTAGGCGCTGCAGCAAAGGAGTTTCTGATGCTTGCCACGGAGGAGAACTTGGTGCTTTTGGGCATGCTAGCTGACGCTGGAGAAGAAAATCTTCAGCTGGTGCGTTTTCTGGACAGCGAGACGCTAGACAACAGCCAACTGTGTGCGGACTTGGGCCGGTTCACGACGCGGATCACCATGCTTTTTGATCAGGGGGGCTGCCTGAGGACCGGCTTCACGCAGCACGTGCTGCAGCTGCTGTCAACGCAGCGGGTGCTGTATGTGGATCGCCAGCCCCGGCGGCTCGGCGGTGCGCCGCAGCATCAGATGGCTCAGACAGTTGCGTCCTGCTTGCAGCGCTTCAAGGCATGGACCGCTTTGGCCAAAGACGTTGTGTCGGCGGAGTTCCCGTGCTTCGAGGCCTTGCAGACTTTCAGCATCTTCCATCTACGGCCTTTGGCTGAACAACAGCGCTTCATGACTGCGGGGGAGGAGCGCGCCGACATAGCCACAAAGGTGCACAAGCTCGCTGTGCTTGCTGGGCGTGCCGGAGTGGTTCACGAAACATCCAGTTATGAAGCAAGGTAGCCAGGCCACTGTGAAGAGGAACTTCACGGGAGGTTGTTTTTTTGTTCACCCCTTCAGGGATGCAAACGGCCGGAGCGCGTGCTTCTTGAGGGCCCAAGTTGCGCAGCCAAGATGTTCTCAGCTGCCGCACGCAGTCAGCGCGCTCTCCCAAAAAAAGCTGGCATAACCCCATGACGGCTGCCCAGGCACGGCCTAGCTCCACCAAGGTTTGAAAAAGACTGGCCAGTTGCTGCGTGTCCAGAGCTTCCCTTCCAACGGGTGGAGCTTTTTTCTTTTTTGATAGGCAGGCGTCTAAATGCGTTTGACCACAGAACTTTACAGTCTGACAGTGTCTTCTTAAGGGCCGACATTGCTCAAGATCCACTTCCTCACGGCGAGCTGTGTGGCACTTGTTCTTCACGTCCTTCTTGGCTCTGCACTTCTTGTAGGAGCAAAGCTGCTTCACTGCGCTGCCTTTTTTGCGAGCAGGCCCCCGTGCCATTGGTAGACTTTCTCACGCTATTTCCCTTCTACGGGCAGCTCAACATGTCAGAGCCGAAACTTCAAAAAACCAAACAAGACCTTGGCACGGAGACTTCCAGACAGTAATTCTTGTTTTTTTTTTTTTCGAGCGCCCTAACCACACACGAAAGCCTTTCTGAAACCTCCGAAAGAGGGCGGCGGTTTTCAAAGCGGCCCCTTCAGAAATCCTTACAGCTGGCAGGGGCATGCCACCGAAACCAGCGTAAGGTTCATTGTGGGCGCCGGGCGCGGCAAGCCACCCGAACCCCAAGCGCACAAACACGCAACAAGCTTATCTGCTCGCAAAAAACTCATCTATCCGCTTTGAAAAAAATGATCCGTGCGGGGCAAGCCACAACCGAACCCTGCAACGCACAACCGCAAAACAAGCACATCTGCTCTGCAAAAACACATCTATCCGCTTGAAAAAAATGATCCGCAAGAAACATACGACTTGGGCGGCTCTTGCGTCGCATCACGCATGTCCGTTCGACAGCTCACAGCTTTCCTGTGAGACTCTTTTGCCCTGAGACGCCTTCCCTCTTGCTTGCAGAAGGCGTAGGGGCCGGGCGGGGCAAGCCACCGAACCCGCAAGCACAAGCACATGCAACAACTTCAATCGTTGGCGGGCTTCACTGTGGAGGAAGGGGGAGCTGGGCACCCTATTGCTGGATGGGGCATGCCGCCAAAACCAGCGAAAGGATTTGTTTAAGGGGGCCGGGCGGGGCAAGCCACCGAACCCGCGCAAGCAAACGCAACAACGTCAATCATTGATGGGCTTGGGAGGAGGGGGGGTGGGGCGGGGCAAGCCACCGAGCCCTCAAACAACAAACGAGATGAAAAAAGACAATTCCGTTCCGACTCTCCGAAGGCGAGCAGCCAGCGAAAAACGATGCTGCAGGAATCAAGCCTTTCGCAACAATGGGCACACAGGCGCATTATTATTGTCCCGTCCTGCCCCCCCCCCTTCCCACCGAAAAACAACTTGAAACCCAAACAATTAACTTCTCTAAAGTCAACCTCAGCGACATAAATCGAGCAACAAATGCCCGCGAAAAACTGGAAAAATGCAAAATGCAAAAAAAAACTTTAAAAACATGAACAATTGCCAGTTCAGATCAATTCGCACACATTGTAGCCCCGGGTCAACTCTATCCTCAACTTTGAGCCATGACCCATTCTTCAGAAACCAAGTGGAACGAAGCCACTTGCTCCCAAACGGTGTCATAACCGCGAGTGGAGGTTTCACTCGCATCAATCTGGGTCCCTTGGCAACAACAACCGGATCATGTCCTTCATGCTCATGCAATCCCTCTTTAGATGTTAATCCAGACCACCATAGGTCCGGGGACATGATCGGAATGTGTGTGTACGGAAATGTTGGAACTCCGTCAACTGTCCCCGAAGCGGTCTGCATGGTCCCCTTTATGGGATCACACGTAGGTGTGAGCGCCTTGAGGGTATCCGGGTCAGACAGCAAGCTCGGGTCAAGTAGACCAATCTGCAAACATGCATGTTTCCATTTGCGCCCATCATTGAACGCCTTGGTGTAGATGTCGGCCGCCATCCTGTCGGTGACCTCATACGCCAAGTACATGTAATCACGTGTGAACATCTCATGCATCCACGAAATGCTAACACCATGGCTTCTCTCAAGGTGGCGCATCGTGGGGTTTCTCCCCGATCGCACGACACCGATCATAGCCTTGTTATCGTCATAGAACACAAAGTTCGGAGACTTCTTGAGGATCCGCTCTACCAACTTGAGAGCGGGCATACCCATCGATCTCATGGCAACATCGGCCGCAACAATCTCGGCCTCGGGAGTGGAGTGACTCACACAACCCTGTCTTTTAGAGCTGCCAGACAACGGAAACCGGGTATTAGGCCCTTGTATATTCAAGTGTCCACCGGAGGTGGAACGCAGCGAGTCAATGCATCCCGCAAAGTCAGCGTCCGCATACAAGGCCAAGTGCACATCGTCCATAGGGTCTCCAACCCAACCGACCATGCGCCAATGTTTGGTATGATGCACATAGCACATCAAGTGATGCAAACCCCGATCATCGGAGTCAGTCCACCTATGCACGTTCCGTGCTAGGCGATTCACTTGCCGCAACAAATCGAAGCGAGCAATCCGCGCACCGTACAGCAACTTCATCAGTACGCTAGCGGCATGCGGAGCAAGGTGTCCACGCACGGGCTCCTTCATGGCCAACTCAGGAGTCCCTCCCCGTTGGTCCGGCACTGTGGCAGAACCGTCGGTGGGCACAAGATTGTTACACCAATTGCACACGACTGACGGCCCCTCTCTGGCAGGCTTCCGTGAGACGTGATTCTTTGTTTCTTCATGCAACTCAGGGGTGACAACCTTATTCAACTTCACGTCGCCCGCCACTTCAAGATAGCGGTCGACACAGGAACGTAGGAACTGTTCCATGTCATAGGTCACCGTTGTTACTCGGTGTCCGTTCCCGAGAGTGACGTTTCCCTTGCTTTGATTACAACCAAGGTACATGTCAAGTCCAGTCTCAGGCTCAATCTTCAAACGTGTACGCAACATGCTCCACCCTTGGGCAAGGTTCTTCTGCGGCCCTGCCATTTTGAAGTCGTCGACATACACAACCAGAACAAGCTGGAGCCTTTCATGAATGTACACTGAAGGCCATTCTTCGCCGATGGGCTCAAAACCCACGGCACGCACCGACTCATCGCAGTGCTGCTCCCAAAATGTTCCCGCATCTGGGTGTCCGTACAGCGCCTTCCTCAACGGGACGACTGGTCTTCTGTACTTATCCCATTTGCATTCACTTGGCACGGCCTCCGGTGGCAATTCAATCCAACACGGCGTGCCTCTCAAGGTGGCCTGTATATACGCCTGAACAGCGTCGGCCATCTGCACATCCCAGCCATCATGACAACCCAGAAAATCCGCCCAACGCGAGGCTTCAAATGAAGCAGGGGAGTTCCCCAAATCTTGAAACATCGCAGCCTCAAAGCTTTGGTTCTTCACTTGGTTCCCCAGCAACACGCCTCTACCCTTGAACTTCCTCTTAGGATCACCAACAGGCAACTGTGAGTGCATTTCAACGCAAATGCCATGTGCGCGAGCCATGTGTATTTCCTCCCCCTTCGCTTTTGCTTCTCTGGCTACAGCGTCATATTCACGCACCGCGCCAAGATCGAAGACCCCCTGGTCGATTAATCCCGACCACTCTTTCTTCATTGATGCCAATGCATCAGGGTTGGTCAACATCACTTTCCGGCCTACCGGCCTGGATACTAAAGCGTCGAAGAATCGTACAACTTTCACAGCTTTCTCTCTGTGCTGTATTCGCTCAGAAGTCACGCACGGCATCGATGGGTACTTCTTGGCTTCACCGTCTTCGCCTATCGCAGGCATTGCGAGTGGCACTTTTCCAGAAACTATCTCAGCAGACTCCTCCCATTCATACCAGGTGAGGTCCGTCGATTCGTCGACCGATGGATCCGTCCCCGATGCCGTCTCAGCTTCGTCTTTATGACTCTCCATGACTGATGCAACCGCCTTCGTCCAGTTTGGAGTCGACTTTGATCGCTCCTCAGACTTGAACTTCCAGGCATAAATTACCACCAGACACTCAAATTCTTTCTCAAGCTGAACGTTTCGTCTCATGACGTCTTGGGACTGTTTGGAATCCATGAGAACAACCACCCCGTCGACAGGATTAACAACAATCCTGACCCATTCAAGCTCAGCCAAGTGCTTCCCATCCATTGGGTTCTTGATCTTTGATATGTTCTTCCGCAATCCCCAATTGTACTGCCATTCTACTCCACCCCAGCGGTTCCGAAGCATCGCTCGAATTCTCTTACCACCGGGCATCTGTAATGTCCGTGCCTCTGCCGGCGCGGAAATATCAGACTCTTTACTCTTGGGATCTTCCTCTTTCCTTTTGCCACCGCCCTTCACCTCGGCCTTCTCTTCCTTGGTGTAATATTTACTCATCATCTTCCATTCTTCAGGAGTGAACTCTGGAGGTCTCGATGTCTTCATTAGCCTGAATCCGTCCTTCCCGACAGGATACGGTCTCCCGGCCTTGTCGATCTTAACCTCCTTGCCATCGTCGTTGACGTACGTGATACCATCCCCGGGTAGCCCAACTGACACGTGTGGAAGGTCGGACTTCGCAACCTTTTCATCGCCCTTAGGGTGTCCATCTCCTTTCCCTTTTGAGGAGCTCGGTCTAGCATCTTCTTCTCCTGCATGATCCCCCCGATCTCCGGCGATTACTCCCGGGCCATCGTCGAGCAGTAGACCAGCGATCTGATCGACTTCATCGTCAAGCAGTCGCTTCTCGTCACTCTGCAACAATTCAGGCTCGTAGTCCTCATCCTCGATCAGGCGGTCACGTGCATCCAGACCGATTGCATCGATAGACATCTCTATTCCTTCCAAAGTCTCGTTGGCAACCTTGTACTTCTGTTGTATTGGGAACGCCAGAGGAGATTTCAGGATCATCCTCTCCGTCTGATGTGGCATTCTCAACCGAGGCGGAACCTTTGCCTTCTTGATGTTCAGCTCTGCACCCGCAAATGCAGTAAGTGCCCAAGCACGATACTTGTTTGCCCAATGCATACCGGTGCTCAACACATATCCAGCAAATATACCAGTTTCCCCTCTCGGCTCGAACTTCTCCCTCTTTCCCCCTCGTGCTTCGCTCGGCTTGAAGTCCACTAGCGCACCAAAAGGTATCTTCTCGCCCTTGAACTCCTCGCCATGCAGCCTCATCCATGCACTCGATCCATTCACCTCTTCGATGTTCATGAGATGGCACAGAGTGGTGATGGCCTGCACCCAATAACACGTGGGTAGACCGGCATGTACTAGACAAGCCGAAGTCTGGTCAATGATGAATTGAATTGTTCTTTCAGCAAGGGAATTGTTCTGCGGCCGTCCAGGCAGCGATAGGTCGTGGTTCAGCTTCAGCTCCACGCACGCATTGATCAGTTCCGGGCCGTCATCCGAATATACCTGCTTGATTTTCCTCCTCCCGCAGAAGTGCTTGATAGCCCTGACGACTGAGTCAGTGTCTCTTCTCGCGGTGGGATAAGCCATGATAATTCCGGTATATATGTCCCGGATGATGAGCGCATACCTGCCTTCCACTTCATGATCTCCTGATGCCGTCACAAAGTCGAACGTCACCAGGTCACCGAACGTCTTCACTTCTCTTTTGAATGCTCCCGTTCGTGATCTGAAGTGTCTCATCTTTGCCTTGACGCATGATTCGCAGAAGGGATTTCGGTATCTGTGTGTAAGCAAATGAGCTATGGAATTGGCGTCCTTCTTGAGGACTCCCACTTTCCTCTTTATTGATGATCCTTCGTACACGTCTACTTCGATTCCGGCATCTGGATCATCTTCATCAACCTCTTCCTCGTGAGCTTCGGCATCACCATGTCGATGCGGGACTGACCCAACATCTACAGGTATTTCCTCAGCCACGGGAGGCGGACGTACCGGACCGGCTCCTCCGGGTGGCCCGAAGTCGAATGCCCCGTCGTGGTGTTCGCCCTCGGCCTCTGCGGACTCACCGACAGCGGCGGGTGTGACGTCGTTCTCATCGTCACCTCCCTGATCTGCCTCGTCGTTCGTTACCATCGCCAATACTTCCGAAAAGTGCTCCTTGAGGTCGTCTATCGTAGGGCGATGCCTGTTACTCCGAAGTTTACCATCACTCACTAGGTACGGGATGTCGTCCTTGACCTGCAAGTGCACGAAACCCTGCTTTGGCGTAACCATGAAAGGTAGTTTACCAGGCATCCAGTGAAATGCATAACCCATCTTCATGCATCTCCTCCCCACTGACAATACCGTGGGTGTCTCATCCAATACATGCGGCTCGACAGTCTCGTCCAACTCGTCCACGACTATCTTGGCCACATCAGATGTGGAAGTGGAACCATTCGCGGTCTGGAACACGATCTCGTCGTCATCTTTCACGATGTCGACACCCAGGCTCTTCGCCTTGGCTCTTCCTATGAGATCATGACCACATCCGGTGTCCATCAACCATTTCACCCGTTTGCTGATGCACGTTGACATGGCGAAAACGTTCTTCGGCATACCATGCTGCTTCTTCCAGTCGACAGCCGATTCCTTGATCTCGTCCTTGTTCCGATCATACTCGAACATTATGCAGCTCTCCTTGGTCACCGGGAAGTAGTGCTTCTTATATATATCATCCACCACTTCTCTCAGTATCTTCGCACGTATCAATGATCGTTGGACTTGATAGGCAGATAATTCACGATGATCACTGCTTTTGAACTTCTTCTCGTCGACGTACACGTACTGATAAGGCTCATTCTCATTGTCCTCATAACCGTACCATTCTCCTTTTCGTTCCCAATGCCTTCTCTCGTCTTCGAGGTAGGTGATCTCCCCATTCTCGTCGACGTCGAGCACTTCCTTGAACCACACCATTTTCTCGGGGATCTCGGACTCGCCAGACCATCTCGATGATTCGCTCATCGCGTCGTCATTGTGCTCGTGGTAGACAGTCTCGGCTTCATCCGGTTCGACCTGATCAACGTCCTTCTTGAAGCTTACCTTCCCCGCAGGAGCCGATTGCTTCAGGACTATCGCGGGCATTGCGATGGCCCTCCTTGCAATAGCTGGCGCTGCGGCCTTGGCGGCATCCTTCGACTTGGCTTGCGCCTTGTCATTTGACGTTGCTGGAGCTGAATTGTTCTTGATGAGCTCATGCCTGTACTTACAAGCGCTTCCCCTATCGCACTTCCCCTTCTGAAACGCGAAGCATGCTCCATCATCCCTCTTTGGTGACGATGACCTGGACTTGGATTTGCCCTTTCCTTTCCCCTTGGACATGCTCTCCAACTTATGCTCCGTCTTCTTGCTGTGGGAAAAAGTGCATTCATTTCCTTTCACACACCCCTTCGCCGATTTGAAGTGGTACCAGCAGGGATTATCCTTGCTTCCGCCCGGACTCTTGCCTCTGTCGCTGGCACCGTCTGACTTGCCGTTCTTGCCAGCGTGGCCCTTTGCCTTGGCTTTTGGGAGCACAGGAGCGGCTTCAGGTCCACCGGGTTTCCCCTTTCTGCCCTTGCCACCCTGGTTCTCCTGTTTGCCAGTTGCTGGAGCCGCATCCTTCCCACCTGACTTCATCATCGACTTGACCGATTTCTCCTTCATGTCGAGCATCAGGTCTTCCCGATCTGCCTTGATCTGATAGTCGATCAACGCCAATAAGAATTCATACTTCTTCTGAGGATGCTTGTCCGGTAGTCTATGGTAGGCATTGAGGCCGAACTCCATCTTCTTGCTCCCTTTGATCTTCCTGTAAAGGATGTCTCTGAGAGCCAGCTTACTGGGTCTGTCCTCGCTCCTCATCATCAGCAGCAAATCATACCATTTGTTCCTGAACATGACCAAGTTCTTGTCGCCAGGAAAGTCAAGGTTGAATAGATGCTCGATGTGGTAGACAAGATCCGTTCTATCGGAATTTCTGAATGATTGCATAACTAATGCCACCAACTCTCGTCCCTTCACGATCACCCCTTGTTGATGTCGTAGTTCAGAGTGTCGTGTAGCATCGAGGTATACGTCCTTGGCTTCGTCAGGTGCTTGTTTCAGCATGTTCTGCATGCCCATGGCCATCTTAATATCTATCGTAGCAAATCTGTCGCCACCTGAATCGCTAAGCAAATCCAGGTCTGGGTTCAACCCAAGAGCCTGCTCCAGCCATTTCGTCCATGCGTCGGTATCTGGATCCGCACATGCGCTCAGAACATTCATCAGCAGTTGCATCTTCCAGGTATCAAGTTGATGGATCTTTGGCCAGGCCGGAATAGATACTCTCTCGGCCTCTTTCCTCGAGATTCTCGGTCGATCATTCTTGATCTCTCGGTTATCTCTCGATCTCCTTCGTCTCCTCCGTGTCCGATCGTCTTCTTCCTCTTCTTCTTCCTCGTCTTCCTCATCTCCTTCGTCGTCGTCATCCTCATCCTCATCATCGGGTGGATCATCCGGAGGTCCTCCTCCGCCACCAGCGAGGCTCAACTGACGTCGACCCGCTCCCTGCCCATTCCCATTGGGCGGGAATCCACCGTAATCCAATGGGGGCGTAGTACCGTTGTTTCCCCCCCCATCACCACCACCAGTCGTAGTAGTGGATTGTGGGACATGCCCAACAACCCCTTGCATCTGGGATAGGTGTACATCGATCATTGGATCACCGAAAGACGGAAAGAGGATCGAACCTGGCATCAGCGACGAATTAGGGATTTGATTTGAAGACGATGACGGGACTGACCCAGCCACCTTCTTGTCTATCCTATTTGACTTAGCCTGGGTTCCTCCCTCAGCGCGTTTCACTACTGCTCGTTCACGATGTCCATCTTTGCTGCTGGAGGCTTCCTGTGTCTCCAGCTTCTTGTGTGCACGTAGTTCCTCGGTGTCAGCATCGAGTTGGCGTACAAAACTCTCTTCTTGCTTGAGCGTCGCCTCTCTTTCTTTCAGTTGTCTCTGAAGCTCATGCATCTCCTCGAGGTACTCATCGTACATTCCCTTAGCTGTCAATCTCCAGTACTCAGCCTCCTTCGACTTCTCGTCCATCGTGCACCGTTCCTCTTGTTTCTCTTCTTTGACCTGGGCTAACTCCAAGATCGCATCCTGACGATGACCACCTTCGACAGCAATCATCTGGTCCTTCATCGACACGTCGGACTCATACTGTTTGACGATCTCTTCTTTTTCGCGAAGCAAGCAATCTGCTCTCTTCGATTCCTGTTCCGCAAATACTGTAACGTCATTCAGCCTCG